>LPNX010372618.1:343472-447610 GCA_001517045.1 Pseudotsuga menziesii | reverse complement strand
CATATCCCTCTATAGATTGGTAGATGGTAAAAATCCAATAGTTCACCTATGTGTGAGCTAATTGTTTTATATGAGCAATGTTCATTGTTGATTGATTCTGACTATTCCCAATTTGTCCAGATTTTGGGTTGTTTTCGTCTCTGCAATGTGATTGAAACATCCCAACTTGTTAATAGTGACGGAGCATTTACACAGGTACAGTGATATTGTAATTTTCTTGATTGTCATTCCAATACTGCATTATTTAATCTTTATTGTCATTATTTTTAGTAATTGCCACACTATGTCTTTATTATCATTATCTGTAGTAATTGCCACACTGTGTCTGGATTAGGAGTAGCTTGTACCATATTATTCAAAGAGCAGGTCCAAAGAATCGAGTTGCTGGATGAAATACTTGTGCAACTTACTTGTGGCAATTGATGGGGTTGGCATTTTCCTATTATGAAGGTTATTTTAAAAAAAAATCCTTGACAACTCCAGTCAGGGACATCTCCACTTCCAGGTACTAATTGTTCTATCTCTCTACTTGGCTCTTTTACTATATATTTAAATGAATGTTGATCTTTCTGAACTGATATCCCCTTCCCCTACTTCTGGAGTATCAACCTCAAACCAGGTATAAATGTTATCAGGAAGGCACATATTTTGAACTGTTCACCCAGCCCCGGTAAAAAAATATTATAGTCTGGATATTGTGTATACATATTCAAACACACCTACCTCTTGTTTTGTTCTTCTCTTTGAATGTATTTCCAGCCGTGGAAGTCTTATATAACATATTTTCGTCTGTGTGAACTAATTAAGACCAAATGTAGCAGTTTGTATTATTCTAAAGAATTTGTTATATATTATAGTGGATGTTTTCTTTTTAACCCTATGAGACAGCGTGTCTATATCTTTTCAAGATTAGGGCAGGCCAGACTGTATCAGCTGTGTTTTCCCTAGGTTTGCTTATACAATTTTGGATTGTTCACACTTCGCAGCCTTTTGATTTTTCTCTACTAGATTGATGGGTTTAATTTTAAATTAAATACAGTAAAGAATATGTTACTATATTTGTATATAATATTAAACATGAAATGACCGTCTATGAATTTGTATAAAAGTTAAAATGACAGGCACCAAAAACATTTACCCTGCATCAAAATTTTCACTTTTCACTTGACAGGCACAGATATTTTGAAATTTGAGGGCCTGCAATTTTGCAATTTTCACTTGACAGGCATAGATAATTTGAAATTCCAGGCCTACATGGAACTAAATTTGTAACGAGGATGTCACACTTCACTAAAATGCAATAATGTAGGATTGACATAAATAGTACATACATTATAGAATGAAAAAAATAAATAGTACATACATTATAGAATGTGTAAAATAAATGTACAGAGTTGAAGGCTGTTAATGGCAGATGTCAAATGCTTCAATAAGAATCAGATTACAGTGATTAAAATATTAGCCAACTTTAAAATAAAAATTGAGTCTTGTCTTTATACTTTGGACAGTAAGCTTTAACAAGCATTTATTCTGTGCTAATTTGCAGCAATGACCCTCGTGTCATGTCATGTGAACTAAACTTGTCTATGTCATGTCAACTAAGAGGGAGGGCGTAGGAGTGACAACTGACCAGCATAGAACTTGATGTTGACAGAAAACATGGGAGGGTTGTAAAGAGGATGCCATACTTTCCTAAAAAGCAGTAATGTGCCAGGTATGAGTTTTGACCTGAAGTACATATATTATAAAATGAATAAATAAATGTACAATGCATGCACCCTTCCTCTCCCTCCTACAAACATAACTCCATAATTTATAACCAAGTGTTGCTTCCTTTAAATATTGACATATCCCATTTTGGTAACTAGGGATAGCGGTTCCCTGATCTCCACCAACCTACTAAGATTGAAATGGATGCCTCAAGGCATGGTATTGGGGTTGTGCTTAAATAAGGAGGTCATCTGGTTGCTTATCATTTAGAGTCCCTTTCAAACACCAAGTTGAACTACCCTCATGTGATAAATGAGGGTATGCTCATCTGGTGATGAGGGACGTGAGCCTTGGATGGACTGGGCGTGAGGCAGCTTACCCTACCCCTTATATAAACCTTCCCCTAAGTGGGCTTTGTTTGCACTTTTATAATGGGATCTCTAACGAACTTATCTATGTGTGAAACTACAGAAAAATACACACATAAGATATCTATATGAAATATTTTAAGTTTCAAATGAGAGGAAGACTCCAATACAACTAAATCCATAAACTCTAGAAGAGAGGAAATAATTGGTTTAAAGAGAGTACTACCAACAAAAACAAGTATTATATTTTTTCTGGCTTGTATTACATACATATAAATAATAAATTCTATTCATTCAGAGTTCAAAGGTGGTTTCCAACTGAATTAATATGAAAATTAGTTTTAACTGTGTTTACATAGATTATTTGCCAACTCATAATTACTATAAACAAGGATTCGATTTCCCATTAATCTTACCTATTTAGTTCATCCCACTTACAATTTCTCTTGACTATGCAAAGCCCAAATTGGATGCCTGTATATATCTGAATGGAATAATTATCTGTAGCCAAAGTCTAATGTCTATATTATTGACTATGTGTTCTCTTCATTATATTACTTGCAAAATGGATTTTTTTTGTCAGTCATTCACGAAGATGTGAAGTCTTTCGACATCTTGCTTTCTGAAGAGTTTGAACCACAAGTATAAATATTTTCAAGCAAGAAGCATCAAGACTAAGTTTGATGGTTCAATATTATTATAAATCTTATTCGTGATCTAGATTTGTAAATTGATACTTGGAATTCTGCAACAATGAAAATTTTCAACAAAATTAGGGTGGCTTTAACTATAATAGTTGTAATATTTTGGGCTAGCAAGGTGGGCGTCAACATCTTCAGATATCACATGCAGTGATGTTTTAGGAACATTTGGGTATGCAAAAATCTTCCTGGGTTCAGTTGGTCATTTTCAGATTAAGGTTTTTCAATTTCTAACCATACTATTCAGTATTTGTGATAGTAGTTTAACAGGAATCTTGCTCCAGAATGGAAGAAGTGAATTTTCTTGCCAGCAATATATTTCTTTTGATTGCTTATAAGTTTTCCATGGCCACAGTGGTTTCATATTCTTATCTGAAAAGGAACATGAATTGATCATGATTTACCTCAAAGAATAATTAATATCGGCTAAACATTGACTTCTCTAAAGCATTCCTTTATGTCAAAGGCAAGCTCATGGATGGAAAGGAGGAACTTCATACTCCCTTGTCTTGGCTGCAAATATTAGCAGTGTTTACCTAGAGGAACAAATTGTACACATGAGACAAGGTATGTATCAGAATGAAGAGCATGCCTCATCATCCACAAAGCAGAAGGAACCTCTTGTAAATGCTGAACAATTGAAGGCAAAGAGAGTATTGCGTAGGTCTCCCTCATCAGGAGATTTATCTGATCATGTTACAAAACAAGGAAAACAAGATTCTTTTTGTAGCAAATCTACCTCATTCCATGAAAGGGATTTCACTGGATAGCAATCTTAGAACACTGAACAGAGTCCCCAGAACACATGATAGGGCTTTGGAAACTGGAGGTTTTCATAGAAGACAACTGTCTCTAGGCTCTATACCAGACACCCAGAGCCTCTTCTTTCTATCCCAGTCTATGAATGGTAGCCTTCATTTTTACAGGGGGCTTGAAGAAACAAAGGCATTAGAACTCTCAACAGAGCAAAGGAAATCAAGGATACCAATTGTTAGCCATGAGAAAGAGAACCAGTTGCATTTGAAAGCTAAGAACCTAGATGCTTTGCCTCCAGACCGGAGCTCAAAAACAAAGCTCACTCATTCGTACAGCTCTTATGGAGACACAACCCCTAACACCAAAGAAAAAGGTAGCAAATTTGGAATGCTGTATGATATCAAAAGACTTGCTTAAAGAACATACATTTTTTTGTGTCCACCTGCACTTTAACAATATTATATGAGTATTCATTTCAAGTTGTAAAGAACATACACTTTTTTTATGTGCACCTGCACTTTAAGAATATTATATGAGTATTCATTTCAAGTTGTAAAGAACATACACTTTTTTTATGTGCACCTGCACTTTAAGAATATTATATGAGTATATATTGATTCAATTATGTATAATATTATGACATCTTCCAGACACAGCATACTCCAGTGATTACTCATTTTGGAGCAACGAAACAACCATCTCTGAATATTTTTGAAGATGAGAAAAGTACACAACAAAATAAGCTTTCTGAAGATATTGTAAAGTGCTTGATGAGTATTTTTTTGAAGCTAACAAGGCCATCATTGGCAACCAATAAGGAGACACCATCAATAGCTTCACGGTCAACTTTTTTATGTGTAAGCCCAAAAAGCTATGGCTCGAGAAGCACTTTAAACTGTAAAATACCTATGGAATATTCAGAAGAAATACATTTCAAAGATCCTTATGTTGTTTGTTCTGGATCAATTCTGAGAGATATTGGTCCATACAAACATTTCCATGATATCTCTGTAGTCTCATTTGGCTTGGGTCGGCTCCCAAGCTGTGCTTCTTTATTCAGAAGATTGAGGTGTGTTTGTCACTTTATTGGAATACCAATAAACATCTCTTAAATTCTATTTGGCCAAATCGTTCACCTGTACTAATTCCTTTACTGTAAACAATCTTGATTATTTGTGTTGATCATTGAAAGGTCAATTAGAAGCCCTTACAACGTTTCCATTCTCATTTAGTCATTTTTAGGTTTGGCCTAATTTATAAGTCTCTGCTTTTCAGATTTCTTGTGAGCAAACTGTGTTCTGGAGATGTAAAGGGCTTGACATATCAGCAAAAGCTATCCTTTTCGATCAACATTTACAATTCCTGCATGATGCATGTATGATGGTAGCATAACCCCTGATTTACATCTATAGCTTCTTTTTTTTGCTATCACAACAAACTCACTAATGGGCTCTCCCAGTTTTTGTCTATTGCTTTCTAAACAGCTGATCTTCACTTTAGGATGCATCTTGTTGTGACTAATACAAATTTAACTTTTACACTTGAGAAAGTTTAGGCCTTTGTTGAACATCGAGTACCAAGCACCCCTCAGAAGGTTGTTTCACTCATGCGCGAGGTATGACAGCCAAAAATGAAGAATGCAATCAATTGACTTTATTGCTCGTTTCCTATAGTAGTAGCTGTCTATATCAGGAAATAAGATTATGAAATAATTTGTAGAATTTCATATTGCCACTGTTTTGCAGTCATTTAATTTCTGTGAATACTGTGATGGGAGGGTTACACATACTCCTTAATGTTGGAGGGAAGTCGATGAATGCATTGGCTATTGAACATTTCATACTTCGACCACCCTTTCACTCAAAAGATGTAAGTTTGTTTATGTAATAATTTTCCATTTCAGAAAAGACATTTTAAATTCTTCCAATTATGTATCTAACTAACCTTCCCAAGTTGATTGAATGCTAGGCCTATTGGAAAAATGGAAAATCTGAAGAGCAGGCAATGATGCATAGTGTTTATGGTTTAGAGTGGTCTGAACCATTGATTACCTTTGCATTGTGTTGTGGAAGTTGGTCTTCTCCTGTTGTAAGTAGTAGCTCTGCACCTGGGCTTATGTGTTACGAATAAATCTGCCTATTGGTTCTGGAAATGAGTCTAAAAGAAAATGCATGGTGTTTTGCTTGAGTCCTAAGCTTTGCAGCTCAAAATTAGAATCAATTTAAAAGGCAACATATAAATAAAAATAGCTGTCTAACTTGCATGGAAATGCATATGGGTTTGCTAGACTCTTTGAAAAGTCAATATCTAAATGTGCAAAAATGGAACTTGGAATGCTTCACATTTGAAATTGTTGCAACTTGGTCCATTTAATCTTGTAACTTGGTCAATCGGTGAAATTCTTATGTGTTTGCCAATGATGTTGTTTTTCTTATTAATAGGCTATGCTGGTTAGGCAATGATAGATACTGGACTACCTGTTTCTCTCTTCTTCAGATTAGTAAGTGGGGTTTGTATTTTGCTCTCTTTATCTTTGCTTCATGTTAATATTGGAGATTTGTATTTTGCTTTGTTATTTTCATGATAAAACACAATTTTATATCAAGTTTAATTTGTTCTATTTCGTCAATGGTTTGCAGTTTCATATCAATCGAAAGGAGCTAGACAATGAGGATCTTGCTTTCCTCTATCACATTGAGGTGTGTACCTCAGTTGGGAATCTCAACTTGCCTCTGGTTCAGGAATTCCAGAAGCCTCTGCTCAAAACCTTCTTCAATGGACATTAGGTTCACAATGAAAGTGCCATCCATCAACAAAGCAGGAATAGAAAAATAAACTGCATTACTGTAACAGCCATTATGGGTCCATTACTCGTTCTTGGAACCTTCTTCATTTAAAATGATGGGTGGTTGTACTAGTTGATGCTTTGATTTATATGTAACAGATACTTGTAAGAGTGCTCTTGATTTTTATTTCTGATTTTTATTGTAAGAGTGCTCCTGAATAGTGTTGGGATCTCCATAAATTCTCCTTTGGCACAGAGTATATATATTTATTCCCCATTCACATCTCTCAACATTGGAACAGAATATATATTTATTCTCCATTTTTTTGGCTCACTTCAATGTTGCATTTTTTTTCTCGCTTACCCACTAACAATTACCTTAACAGCGTATTATTGCACCTTCCTTGGGGCAATTGCTAGTTTATGCTTATTCTATTTTTGATATGCATTGTCTTTATTTGACAATCAAATACTCTACATTGGAGGGTATTGGTAAGTCAAGAACGAGGCTCGATTCTCTAATGGATCTAAATTAGAAAACCACATAGAAGATTCTAATTATTAGTAAAAAAAAAAACTTCAGGTGCCCATAAAGTTTAGTCTGACGTTTTTTACAAGTTGGTGCCCATAAAGTTCCAATGCTTTTTTTATTATTAAAGTTTTATGTCATGCAATTTTGTTATTTTTGGATTTTAGTTTAGGTAACCAGGATAATTATTTCCATATATTGTTTATTGAATTTTACAATATTTGATACTAATTATATATTATTTTTTCTCGTTATTTTTATGTTTAATAATTATATAGTGAATAATTTAATATTTATGACAAAATATAATAGAAGCTTATACTCAAACTTGATGTACTACCTTTAGAACAAATCCAATTAGTTCATCGTTAACTTAAGAAAATGTAGTTTCCTATTGATTTTCACTATAATAATGAGCATAAGACTAATCTCGTCTCATTAAAAACGATTTAAATGTTAAGATTCCTTTATTATTCTCATTCCACCCCCACAACTTAGAGTAGCTAATAAAGTAATAGTTGCACATTGGTAGGCCATAAACTAGTTAATTAGGTGGTATGGATCCAACATAGTAGTAAGCCAACTTGCAGTTACTTTTGTGGCATAAGGTAAGTGTTTTTATCCTTTTAAAGAAAGAGTGAAATGAGATAATAAAAAATAAAATTAGTTGTTGGAAATATTAATCACTCATAGATCCGTACCTGAATCTCAGTCGACTCTGTCAAAGTCTGTATCAGTCAAGATCTTGTCGGTACAAGAGGGAAGAGTCCATGATTCAGCAATGTAAACCAGTCGAATTTATTTCTGAAGCTAAGTTGTTAGGCAGATAGTTACTGCAATCTTTAATGGTGAGTCAGTCGATTCATGTAGAATAAATTTTCAGGTTGCCTATAAATAGAAGAAGAGAAAGAGAAGTTGAAGCTCAAGCTTCTATGTAAGTGATTCAGTCAAAGAGCTGAAGCTCTGTAAAAGGATCAATCGGTGAGCCGACAAGTTTGGATTGACAAGTTTGTAATATCTTTGTTATTTCCGAACAAGTTATATATATAAGAAATAGTTTATGGTTGAATGCATGTTTATTTGGCCGCACATTATTTCCAGATTTACTTGTGTAAATGTCTTTTACAATTACTGTTGAGTGAAAGAACAAGAATCCTTAAATCTCTCATCCAGTGAAATTTCCAGGTTTTACAACACAGTGGTCCACTCAAGTCTTCCTACATATTTGGGTATATATTTTTATAAGTTTTTTGGATTTGTTCAATGTGTCCATTTTAACTTCATCTTACTCACGGGTGAAAAGCCGCTAGTAATTTCTTAAGTCTTTTAGACTAAGAAACATACTCTGTATATTTCGACTAAAACCAGACCAAAGCAAGTGAACTGACAAGGTTGCTTGAGTAAGCCGACTTAGTGGTCTAAGACTAAACCAAGGTCAGCCGACTTAGTGGTCGAAGACTAAGTCGAAGAGGTCAACTGACTAGTGGTCGAAGTAACTATCGGTAGAACCGACAAGTAAGAAATTGTCGAAGTAAATTAGTCGGGTCTAAAAGGCCGACCAAATTTAATAAACTTGTCTAGTCAAGAGTTAGACAAATTTCACTTGACAAGTAAGAAAAAGAAAAGGAGGTCGGCGTGAAAAATATTTAAATTTTATTATTAACTGGGTGGTAAACTCAAGTTTAGTCAGCTCAATTTTGGCTAACTGGTATCAGAGCAAGGTTTAGGAAAGAAATCTTGTCTTAAAAGGTGGAAAATTAATTTTCTAAGCAAAGTTAATTAAAAATTAAAAATAGCTTCCACTTCTGGTTCATTGCAAACTCCAATTTTTACAAGAAATAATTATGAATGTTGGTCTGTAACAATGAAGGCTTTGTTCAAAGGTCAAGATGTCTGGGAGATAGTCCAGCATGGTTATGCACAAACAACAGACATGACAACATATAACAATCCAACATAGGCTGAGAAAGATGTCTTGAGGGAACAAAGGAAGAAAGATGGAAAAGCTCTATTTTACATACATCAAGCTATGCATGAAAGCATATTCCCAAGAGTAGGAGCAAAAACTAATGCTAAGCAGGCATGGGATACATTGGAGACCGCCTATCAAGGTTTGGATAAGGTAAGGACATCCAAGCTGCAGATTCTGGGAAGAGATTTTGAATCTATGTCCATGAAAGATTTAGAGACTGTAGACACATTCTACACCAGAGTTGTTGGTTTGATAAACCAACTAAAATCTCATGGAGAAGCCATAGAAGACCAAAGAGTGGTTGAAAAAATTCTCATAAGTCTTCCCCCAAGATTTGAAAACTTGGTTGTGACCTTAGAAGAACACACAGACATGTCAACATTTACCATTAATGAGCTGCAAGCTTCACTCATCAATCATGAACACATACTCAGCAGAACACAAACATCATTAGAAGGTGCATTCGCAGCACAATCATCCATAAGCCATGGTAGAGGCAAAGGGAGAAACAACTTCAGAGGTAGAGGAAGAAGTTCTTCCAGAGGAGAACAAGGCAAAAGCCCTGCAAATGTCAGTGGTAGAGGAGATAATCAGAACCCAAGTCAGCCAAGTGGCCAGAGGTTTGATAAATCAAAAATCCAATGTCATTATTGTAAGAAATTTGTTCATGATGCATATGAATGCAGGAAGAAACAATATGACCAAGGAAGGCAAAGCCCAAATTAGTCGACCAACACCAGCACTTCGACAAGTGCAATGCTAATGGCATCGACATCTCCACTTGAATGCAATGTTGTTCAAGAAAGTCCACATGACATATGGTACTTAGATTCAGGATGCAGCAACCACATGACTGGTAATTTAAATTTGTTTTCCAGTCTAGATAATTCAATTCAGTCTGATGTTATACTTGGAAACAATGTCCAAGTTACTGTTTTAGGAAAAGGCAATGTTGATTTTCTAACTAAACAGGGGGAGAGTAAGTACATCCATAATGTCTATCATGTTGAAGGTCTGAAACATAATTTCTTAAGCATTGGACAGTTGATACAAAAAGGCTACAAAGTCTATATGGAATATGATCACTGTGTGATCAAAGACAGTGGCGTCCAAGCGACCAATTGATAGAAAAAGTGCCAATGACAAGCAATCGCTTGTTTCCATTAAGGATAGTTCCCGACATGAAATGGAAGACAAACACAAGAGCTGCATTCAAGGCAGAAAGTAAAGAAACAGTCGAGCTCCTCAACAAGAAATTAAATGGCAGTGCTAATTTGCAAGCTGCATTTCAAACAGAAGTTCAGGATGAATCCTGGTTGTGGCATTTCATATTTGGACATCTGAATTTTGGTGGGCTGAATCTACTGCACACAAAGAATATGGTGAAGGGACTACCATTGATCGAAAGACCAGAGAGGGTTTGTGAAGGCTGCATTTTTGGCAAGCAGCACAGAGAGACTTTTCCAGTCGGAAAGTCCTATAGAGCATGCACACCACTTGAAATTGTGCACTCTGATATTTGTGGTCCAATGTAGACATCATCCATTGGTCGCTGCAAATATTTTCTAAATTTTATTGATGACTACTCAAGAAAAACATGGATATATTTTTTGAAACATAAATCTAATGCATTTAGTTATTTTCAGCAGTTCAAGGCACTCATGGAGAACCAGAGTGGGCACTGCATCGAGATCTTAAGGAATGACAGAGGAGGTGAATATGTTTCAAATGAATTTCTAATTTTTTGCAAGACCCGTGGCATATAGAAACAATTCACTGCACGGTATACACCTCAGCAGAACGGTATTTCCAAAAGAAAGAACAGAACCATCATGGAGATGACGTGCAGCATGTTGGCAGCCAAGCATTTTCCAAATGAATATTGGGGTGAAGCAGTCGCAACTGTTGTTTACATTATGAACCGATGTCCAACAAAGAGTGTGAAGAACAAAGTTCCTCAAGAAGCATGGACAAGTATGAATCATAGTGTTTCTCATTTAAAATTTTTTGGTTGTGTTGCATATGCTCATGTTCCAGATGAGCTGAGAAGGAAGCTAGACAAGAAGGGACAGAAATGTATTTTTGTCGGCTATTCTGAAGACACAAAAGCATACACGTTGTACGATCCTGTCACAAGGAAAGTGATAATCAGTAGAGATGTTCAATTTGTCGAGAATGAATCATGGGATGGAACTATGGACATATATGTCAATATTGTGTCGAATGTCGACAATGATGACATGGAGGAGGAAGTGGTTCAAACACCACATGTAAGTCAACCAGTCACAGCACCGTCGACTCCCATGACACCATGACATGGTTCCGCACAAGGACCATCGACACAAGTGGCAGATCAAGCTACACCGACAAGTACACCAAGAGGATAGCAGACTCCATCAAGCATTTCATCGAGATCAACATCGATGAAACCGGTGAAGACAAGAAGTCTGCATTAGATATATGAAGTTGGTACACCAAATTCATTCTCTCTATTTGCATTATTTTCTCCTATATATGATCCACTAGCATTTGAAGAAGTTGTTGAAGAAGAAGTATCGGCACAAGCCATGGATGAAGAAATAGAATGCATTGAGAAGAACTAGACATGGGAGCTGGTAGATGTACCAAAAGACAAAGATGTAATCAGTGTAAAATGGATTTACAAGACAAAGCAAGATGTTGATGGGAATATGCAGAAGCACAAAGCAAGAATGGTAGCAAGAGGGTTCACACAACAACTCGACATAGACTTCAATGAAACATTTGCACCTGTTGCACGCATGGATACAGTCAGAACAATCTTGGCCATTGTTGCACAAAAAAATGTCATGTTTATCAAATCGATGTGAAGTCGACATTCTTAAATGGCTATCTAGAAGAGGAAGTATATGTGGAACAGCCATAAGGGTATGAAGTTCTATGTCAAGAGAATAAAGTGTACAAGCTAAAAAAGGAACTCTATGGTTTGAAGCAAGCTCCTAGATCTTGGTACAGTCGGATTGATTCCTATCTCACTGAAAATGGATTTCAAAGAAGTTAAAGTGAACCAACATTGTACACCAAAGTTGATGAGCAACGTAAGATGTTAAGTGTCTGCTTGTATGTAAATGATTTAATATTTACTGGTGACTTTGCATAGTAGATTTTAAAGCAATCATGGAAAGTGAATTTGAAATGACTAATATGGGGCTTATGAAGTTCTTTCTGGGCATTGAAGTTCAGCAGTCTGAACATGATATTTTTATATCACAGATAAAGTATACAAATGAAGTTTTAAAAAGGTTTAACATGTCTAATTGCAAGACAACCCCAACACCAATAATAACAAGTTTAAAATTGAGCAAGGATGATGAAGGATCCATTGTTGATCCTACGTTGTTCAAAAGGCTTGTTGGCAGCATTATGTATTTGACAGCGACAAGACCAGACATTATGTATGGAGTAAGTCTGATCTCAAGGTTCATGGAGTCACCAAAAGACTCACATTGGCTAACATGTAAAAGAATTCTGAGCTATGTAAGTGGCACAAAAGACCTTGGTATTATGTATTCAACCTCATAAAATTTTAAACTCATTGGTTCCACTAACAGTGCCAATGGAGGCAGCATAGATGACAGGAAGAGCACATCTGGGTACACATTTCATTTTGGTACAGGTATTGTTTCATGGGATTCAAAGAAACAACCCATAGTAACTCTGTCTTCAGCTGAAGTAGAGTATGTTGCAGCCACAAGTGCTGCATGTCATGCTGTCTAGATGAGGAGAGTGTTAAAAGACTTGTCACAGAACCATCAAGAACCGACAACCATCTTCTGTGACAACAATTCAGCCATAGCATTATCAAAGAATCATGTGTTTCACAAGAGAACCAAGCACAACGACACAAGGTTTAAGTTCATAAGAGAGTTGGTGAACAACAAGGAAATTTGTTTGGAATTTTGCAGGTCTGAAGATCAACTTGTAGACATCTTTACAAAACCATTGGCAAAGGATACATTGCAGTATCTGCGTAGTTACCTTGGAATGACAAGTTCCCCACAGTGAACTCTATCATAAATAGAGCATGTCTAAGCTCTGAAACATTTTGTAAATTTTGTTTTAAAAATCCTCATCTGCTCATAATTAAGGGGGAGTGTTGGAAATATTAATCACTTGCAGATCTATACCTAACTCTCAGCCAACTCTGTCAGAGTCTGTATCAGTCAAGATCTTGTCGGTCAGTCTGACAAGAGGGAAGAGTCCACAATTTGGCAATGTAAACCAATCGAATTTATTTATGAAGCTAAGTTGTTAGGCAAATAGTTATTACAATCTTTAATGGTGAGTCAGTCGATTCATGTAGAAGAAATTTTTAGGTTGCCTATAAATAGAAGAAGAAAATTGTAAATCAATTTAGACACAATAGAGAGACAGTAGAGGAACTCAGGGTGAGAAGAAGAGAGAAGGAGAAGTTGAAGCTCAAGCTTCTGTGTAAGTGAATCAGTTGAAGAGCGGAAGCTCTGTAAAAGGATCAGTCGGTGAGCCGACAAGTTTGGATTGACAAGTTTGTAATATCTTTGTTATTTCCGCACAAGTTATATATATAAGAAATAGTTTATGGTTGAATGCATCTTTATTTGGCCACACATTATTTCCAGATTTACTTGTGTAAATGTATTTTACAATTACGATTGAGTGAAAGAAAAAGAATCCTTAAATCTCTCATCCCATGAAAGTTCCAGGTTTTACGACACAGTGGTCGACTCAAGTCTTCCTACATATTTGGGTATATGTTTTTATAAGTTCTTTGGATTTGTTAATGTGTCCATTTTTACTTCATTTTACTCACAGGTGAAAAGCATTAGTAATTTCTTAAGTCTTTTAGACTAAGAAACATACTCTGTATATTTCGACTAAAACCAGACCAAAGTAAGTGAACAAACAAGGTCGCTTGAGTAAGCTGACTTAGTGGTCGAAGACTAAGTCGAAGAGGTCAGCCAACTTAGTGGTTGAAGACTAAGTCGAAGAGGTCAGCCGACTTAGTGGTCGAAGACTAAGTCGAAGAGGTCAACCCACTAGTGGTTGAAGTAACTGTCGGTAGAACCGACAAGTAAGAACCTATCGAAGTAAATTAGTCGGGTCTAAAAGGCCAACCAAATTTAATAAACTTGTTTAGTCGGGAGTTAGACAAGTTTCACCCGATAAGTAAGAAAAAGAAAAGGAGGTTGACGTGAAAAATATATAAATTTTATTATTAACTGAGTGGTAAACTCAAGTTTAGTCGGCTCGGTTTTGGCTAACAATAGTAAGGATAATTGATAAATGACAGGGCATAATAACTTAGTGGAATACACGTACACTGTCATTGTTTCGGATACAATGATGCCATCTGCACTTTCCATTCATTAACCTCATCAACAACTGTTATTTGCATGTATGACTTACAATTGTAAGCTGTGAAACTTGACAGTGATGAAAAAACTAAAGTGCATTGTACCTACTCGAAGTTTGAGAAAGGTGAATTTTTCCTTGTAAAAAAATGATGAACAAGCATCTAGCCCGCGATCCAGGTGGTAAGAGTCGTCCTAGCCAAGTTGCTTCTACACTTGACTATATTCTTCTGTAATTGTTCAAGTGGTGGGTATCATCATCTGTATTGAGCAAGAGTTGTTATTTTTCGTAGTTCCCATGTTACCTTGCTCTGCTTCTTTGTTGTCTGTAAATTGGAAACAACAGTCTAAACAAAATTGTGTAGTTTTTCAGCAATTACTTCATTTGCAAAAATAGCAACATTGTACAAAATCATCAAGTGCAAGCTCATGTTACAGCATAACTGCAAGTGGAGGTGCAAAGGTAAAGGTTTATGGGAAGATCATTCTAAGGAAAAACCACCGCCATACAAAGGATACTGCATAATCTTCACAAAGACAAATCAACCCAAATTGAGGGGATAGACGCACAGACTCCCAACTCGAAATGTTAAATATGGATAGAAATTTAATCCAATTTGTTAGGCCGAAGTATAGAGATCATTTAGCTTGGTGCAAATTTAAATTTGGAGAAAAATGCAAAAGTTGAGGTATGGAATGTGTTATAGCCTGTTTTTGTTTTCTCATTTTGAAGCATTTGCTTGTTTTAAAGTATGGTTTTTTTTTTATTTTAAAGTTTTGACCTTAGTTTCTTTTAATTTTTTCTTTGATTTCAGGCTTATGTTTATAATTGATTTAATAGGTTTTCTTTTAATTTTGGTTTTACTTAGTGAATTTCATGGTTTTTAGGGGCTTATAGAATGTATATATTGCTTAAAGGTTCTAAAAGAATATCATAAAGTTTTATTTGAAACTATTAACTAAAGTTTAACACCTTGTTGTGAGTTTTGGTTAGAAAATTATTAAAACAGATATTCTTGTAGCGCAAGCTCAAAAAAGGTAAACAAGGGCGCTACAAGAAAATCGTACCATTTGAAAAAGTCATGATTTTGGCTCGTAATTTTCAAAATTTGCGCATAAGAGAAGTTTTTCACACATGTCGAGGAGTTTGATATGTGTTTCAGCCACAATAATCATTGTGACAAGTGTTGTTAGATCAAGCAAAGAATCATTTGGGTGAGTTGCGGTTGTCTGGAAGTTAGAAGATACAGAGTATTTGTACGATGAGGATAATTCTCTATCAACTACGCATTTCCTGAATGCATGAAGATCATAGAAACCGTTTGAAGACCTGGAAGTTTGTGGTTGAAGAATGAAGAAGGTCGGCTATTTAGGGTTTGCAAGGTAACTGTTTAGCACTGTCGTGGTAGCTAGAGATAGACTTGAGAAGGATATTGGACACCTAGGAAGACATGAAAGCAGATTTCTAGCAACCGAATTCATTATTCAGACAGGTATGAAATTAATTACTGACATGTTCCATGAGTTTGGGTTCACTTTAACAGAGGATTAGTTATTGATATTAACTAAGAATGCCAGTTCATAAAATCAATTTTTGCTCAATGTCAAATCTTTTCTGTCAGTAGGGTCGAAATACTCATCAGTTTGAGAAGTAAAATTCATGTCAAGGGTTTAATTTTCTCAGCATATGATTGACTGTTAAATTTGCAAACATTCAAATAGTGTTAAAATATTTACTAAAGGAAGCACAATTAAGATCAATCATCCAGAATGAAGAGGAGTGGGAAAACAAATAGGGTTGAACCCTCAAATATGTCTTAGGTTCAAGATTTCCCTGACTATGCAAGGTTATTTTCAGAGGCAAGATGGTTGGATTATTTTGAGAAGATTGATGACCATCACACAGAAGTTTCATACAAATTTGCTCAGGGATTGGACAATGACATAGTCACATTTGACACCCTAAAGATTGAGCTAACTAGAGAGCTAATAGCAGAGGCTACAAGCATTCCTGATGAAGGTGAATATTGGTTCAAGAAGGTGCCTTTTACCTTTAATTCACATAATTACTTGCTTCCAAATGTTGTTGCAGACTAGGGTAAAGGAGTGCATATATAGAAGTTCAAACCAAAGTGGAGAGGACCAATCAAAATTCTGCAAAGATATGTAACTTGTGAAGGAAGATATGCATTTGTCTTTAAATATCATTTCAGGTTTATGTAGCATCTAAATCATGAAGCAAAGATGAACCTTCATTTCTTTTTCCTGAAAAGTCTGCAAAATATGTCCAGCAAAGTAAAAGAGCATCAAGATCATACTCAGCAGTCCATATTTCATCATGGTTTGATAAAGTTAATCATAAGTACAATGCTCCAAAAGAAGGAAAAGACCTGGGACTATTTTCTATTATGGTTTGGGTTTCAATGTGAGAAAGAAGACCAATCAAAGAAAAGACAAGTGAACAAAGCACAAAATTTAGTCAAGAAATTGAAGAAAAAGGTCATAGTTGAAGTAGAAGAAGATAGTATGCAAGGAAAGTCTGTGACACAAAGGGATGAAAATCCTGAAAATGAACAACATAATAAAGATGATGAAGATGAAATATCAAAGGTTCAAACGTAGGATTTAGATCATGTAGAAAATATCGTTAATGAAAAAGTAAATCAGGGAGTAGATGAAAGTATGTTAGAACAAGAACAAGTTCATACAGGAGTACAGGCAAAGAGTAAGGAAAGCCCACTGATTTATGAAACTAGGGCTAACATTGTACAAGGTTTATAAGAACAGTCTGAAGAGAAGTTGGTGTCACAAGGAGTCAAAATAAAGGTGTTTCAGCTAGCAACCATAAAGCACCAAGGAAAAACTTTGAGCATGCTAGGAGAGATTGGGGTAGGTTGGAGACCTAAGACCAGACCCAAGAATAAATTGAGATTGAACATGAAAAATTTGTTAAACCCTAAGTTAGCTCAGGAGAAAATCACAGTGATAGAAGACTCTTCTTCCCAAGAAGAGTTAGAAGAGGATGAAAGCTTGGATGTAAAAGAGATGAAAGGTAAGAAACAGATTCCTTTAAAGGATAAGTCGGCCTCAACTGAAAGAGGTTCGAAGGAATGTAATTTTAAGCCATCATCAGGATGATTTAATGAAGTAGCACTCAGTCATGACAAGTTTTTGTGCAGACGAAGAAAGGATTGCAGAACCATCAGCTCAATGTAGTTTTGAAGTTAATGAGTCTCCAGGGGTCCTGTAACTATGACAGAGCAGCAAGAGGAGGATGATGATATCTTTAAGAGATTGAAGATTCCTTGGATGCCAGAAGGAATGCCTTCAGCCTCAGAAGGACAATGTATTGATTCAGATAATGAGAACTTACAGAGAAGCATCAAACAGTATAAGTATCAGATAGAATTCCTGCATGAAACAAATAAAGGGTTAGTAGTTGCTAACAGAAGATTAAGAGAGGATTTAGAAGAGGTCAATAGCAATTACCAAGAGTTAATTGCAGTCTCCAAGGAAGCTTTGAAGAGAAAAAGACAGACACAAATTCTGTGTGCATAATTGAAGCAGACTGTTCAAAACATAACACAACAAAATCAAGAGCTATCAAAAAGAGTCGAAGACCTAGAAGCTAATCATCAGAAAATAAGGAGAAAGACTCAAGCATTGGAGGGGATAGCCCTTTTGTCAGAGGCTGCTAAAGATTTGTAAAATGCTTTAAGTGATAGGTGTTATTAGTTAATTTTTGTAAAGAAATTAGTTTAGTGTGAACAACTTTATTTTGTTAAGTGATTCAGTGGTATGACCTAAAAAGCAGTTTTTAAGTTATGTAACTGTTTTTGGTAACTAAGATAAAAGTAAGACTATAGAATGATAGGAGGGTTCAAATTTTTCTACAAGGGGAGGCTTTCAGCTACTATACAGAGCTAAGTTTTAGAAAACTCTTATGCATGTTGGATTACTGATTATGTTATATATGCAATCTATAAGCCCAGTTTATCTTCTATGCTGGTTTCATTTCTAATTAGTGTGATCACTCAGTTTATGAATTCATTTCTTGTTTAAGGTTGTTTCTCATGGAATGCTTATGAACTATGGATGAAACTCAGTTATGTGCTTATGGGGTGAATCGATGAAGATGGGTGTCTATTTTGGTGGGTCTTATGAGAAAATAAATTTGATTTTTTCATGTTTTTCAACTTTGGGAAAACGAAACTGATATTTTTCTTTAGAATTTCACTTTCAAGTAAAAACAAAACTTTTAGAGAATTATGTTAGCTTTTTATTCATAATTTTTTCAATTTTTTTTATTCATATTTGATATGTCGTTTTGGAAAATGTTTGATCTTGTGTCCTTATAAAATGAAAGGTCTAAAAAATAGACATGTTTGGTTGCGCCACTAAAATCATTGTTAAACTTGTGTTTTGCAAAAACAAAATATGTTACGACAATCTACACACAATATACTATTGCGATGACTATAAATTTGTAACCAACGGATCTATACACTAATTATAATATTTATTTGAATTCGATCAATGGGGAAACCTTGTCTATTTTCAACATGTGTTTAATTGCGCCACTTTTCTCGCAATTTACTATAAAATTTAAAAATCTATGAATACCCTTTTGAAGTAGACACTCCAATTCAGCGCAACATATTTGTTTCAATTTTTTAGGTGGTGTATTTTTAAAGTTATATATTTTTCATTTCACCGCATGTTGAAAGAGATGAAACGAAACTCGACACATGTTAAGAAACAAAAATAAATAAAAATAGCGGATCTCACCTATACACAACAAAATCTATACATACGAAAAGAATATTCAATGACGAAACTAATGGTATCAAGTCCGACAGTCGATTTGTAGTGTAAGGCATCCATTTTACCTTCCGAAAATGGAGAAACATGAAAATTGTGTAGGTTTCAAGTCTCAGAGGTTATTCAGCCGAACAATGTTTTTCCGTTACGGAACCGTAATTTACAACACAAACGAAAAAAAATCGTCGACCGAAAAAAATTTCGTCTGCCGAATTTTTTTAGCTCGCGTTTTTCTAGTTATCTACCATCAATGGTTGGTTATCTATTCATCAACTATAAGTTATCCATGCACGACAGTAAACAATAATAATACATTACAATTTATCATATTACTAGCACACCCACGAACAAAACAGGTACTCTTCAAGGAGATACACTAGGCTTAATATATCCCTTGTCTATAGCAACTCGTGCAATTGCAATGTTCATTTCATTAATTCTGGGATACTAATATGACATGCAACTCATGATACTAGTGTTGAAAACGACATTAGATCTATGTTAAAATCTAAATATGGTTTAGGTGATAATACTGATATCTTATCACAAAATACAACTTCAAATTCCTTTAAAATAGGAAATTGTTCTAATTCCACTTTTTATTTTTCGGGCTCAAATTATTTAATTTTGATGCCATAAAGTTGACACCCTGTTGCAGTTGCAACCGTTCTCCCCAAATTTCTTAAAATTTTGGGCCCCTCCTCATGATTTATCATTGTTCTTAAATCGTAGGATCCTGGAACTTATTGGTCGGGTTTTAATTTCGAATGATTGTGCAAACTAATTTTCAGTCGGTTTCAAGGCTTGCCAGTGTTTGAATTTTGTGATTGATCGCAGATGTGAGTTTGGTTTACTAGCCAGTGATAAATCGGATCTTTTGTTCTTTGAGTCCACGGTTTCGGAAGTAAAATTGGTTTTAAACCTTTGCTGATTTTCTGTTTTAAAAAAGCTTCCAAACACTTAATTTTTCTGTTAAATCGGGCGTCACACCATGTTAAATCGGCTGCTTTTGTCCTTTTCCCTTTCGTCGTTGCGGCTCCCAAAGCGGCTTAGCGTCCGAAGCATATATAGCTCCGACTGCCGATGCGTGTTAACCCTTTTCATCGCGGACCCGTAGTTTTTTCTCTTCCACTGTTGTGGCTGGGAAAGTCATTTGGCTTCCGATGTGGTTACCCTTCCGATTTCTGATTTGGAATTTTCCCACCTTTCGGTCACTTGTCCGTAACCTTTTTCTCTTCCGCCGTTGCGGCTGGGAAATTCATTTAGCCTCTGATGTTAATATCCTCCGATTGCCGATTTAAAGTCTTCCCACCTGCGGATTGGTCTACCCTTCCGATGTTGGTATTTGGAGCCACCGATGAGTTTCCCGTTTGCCACCGTTGGTGATGTTTGTCGAGCTTGGAGGTGGTCGAGGTAGTGGTGTCGGCGTTGAACAAGTGGTGCACCTGGCCATTTCATTTAGGTTCGCCGTTTCAGTTAGTATAATGTGCTGCTTTGTTTTATAATGTGGTCCCGATGAATGATACACTCTATTGAATCGCAAGTGGACTCAAAGGACGTCTTCAGACTACTGCGGCACGAAGGCATAGCAAGGCAGTTTTGGGAAAGGTTGAATTGTAGCCATCAGGATCGCGAGAAAGAAAAGCTAAGGAAAAGACAAAATGGATGGTGACAAAGGCATAGACCCAAAAGATCTATCCGTTACTAATCAGATCATGAACGCATACAGAAAATAAGATGAGAAGATGAAGTGTTTTGAAGGAAGGGAAAGGTCACACGTTTGGGGGGAAACCAAAAGGATCTACTATTTTATTGAATACTTGAAAGTTAGAAGTTACGTAGGGCTTACAAACCAAAAAGTGAAAATTTTTACCTGTTCAAGAAAGTGCTATGTGGAATGGATCAATGCGTTTAAATGAGCAATGTTGAATGTGAACTATTTCATTTTCAGCTGTGTCTCATTAGCTGTAAGAGTGTTCTAATTTCTTGAACCTATGTTCTTGTCTGAAGATTCTTCAGTATTTTTATGGTGTTCTTCCACTATGAGTGATGGGATGTTTTAATTGTTGATGAGCTATCTTGTCATGTATACTTTTACTTCTATTTATATGTTTGGTTATAAGAACAGCTATCTGTGATTTGTCATAACACCTGAACAGTATTGCATTACTCATGAATTAATCCAGCTCTCTAGAGATAGTTTAGTTAGTTTTGTTTTATTACTGTTTACATGATTTAGATGCTTGTGAGTTCTAAGACGAGAGGTAAGAACCTGTGCATCACATTGTGAATGCTCTTTGCATCTTTATCACTCTGCATTGTTAATTAGGCATGTGCATTTCATAATTTAAGTCAAAATACAAAAACTTGGTGGACCGGGCCGTAACCGGTAAAACCCTTTGTTTTGTTACTTGACCTACGGTAGCCGGACCGCAAACCGGACGGATTCCCTACACCAAACAGTCACGGGCTAGCTGGGAACGTTGACTGGGGAGAATCCCTTACTGTTGTTGCCTGCAAATTCCCGGGCCTCAACAATTTTGGCGCTAGAAGGAGGGCCGTCAGTGCATGGCCGGCCGAGGAAACCTGTTTTCCCGAGATTATTCCACCGGTAATAGTTATGAAAGCAGTGGACTTCATAATCCAATTCCGGAAGAAAGGAATAGAGAACATCTATATTCTGTTGGCAACGAAGTTGTTAATGACCTGAGAAGACACACCAGGGCATATGTAAAGAAGATTGGAGGATTGCCAATTATCCCTGAATTGCCCAAAAGAGAATATAAAAAGAAATATCGTCCTGTAGTAGAAGACTCAGTGCTGGTTGGAGACTGGGAAGAACTTGTAGAAACAGCCTTACAGGAATTTGTGCTACCTTTGAATCAAGAAGGCCTAGATACCCCTCACAGTTCTCCTGCTCATACTCCAGTTGGCTCACCTCCTCACTCTCCACCCAGACTCATGGCAGGCGTAAACGCAAATCAACCACCTAACCCACCTAATCCACCACCTGCATGGAGAGCCAGATCACCATTAAATCTAACACCTCCACTGCATGATTTACCTCAATACTTTGACAAGATGTTGCCCAAGTTCGACCCAAATGAGAAAATACTAGTAGATGATCACCTACAAAGTTTTTACTTGGCAATTGAAGGATTAAGGGTCGGGGAGTATGAAGATGTAGTCTGCAGACTATTCCCGCATACCCTTAAAGGAGCTACAGCATCATGGTACTTTGGGTTTCCTGCTAACTCTATCCCTGATTGGGATACCTTCGAAAGAATTTTCAGAAGTAAGTATGCAACTCAAAAAACTCATGCAGCCCTCATGAAAGCGCTATGCTCTTTGAAGAAAGAAAGAAAGGAAAAGGTGCACAGTTTCACACAAAGGTTTGCAGCCTATCTCAAAAACAAATCTGAAACGGATAAACCTTCAGACAAAGTTCTGATTGAATATTATACTTCAGCTTTAGGCCCTGATTTGGCCATGTTTGCCAAAGGTAGGGCCAAGCCTACTTTGACAGAAACCTATGAAGAGGCAGAAGTAGTGGAAGCTAAAAGAGAAAGTATTGAAGATTATCCAGAACAGTCAGGAGAGAAAGGTGCAGGAAGGAAAGCCTTGTTGTTTACTAAGCCTAAGGAAGAGAAATCACCAGATTATGAAAATATGGCAAAAATGATGCAGAATCTTTCCAACAAAATCATAGATTTGGACAAAGAGAAGGAAACACAAAAGTTTTATAAGCCATATTATAAGAAAAGAGAGGATAACAATCAGTCTCAACCTCCTCGTCACAATACTGCATCTATGAATTTAACAGAGGTAGGCATGGACAATTTTTGCACTTTCCACCAACAGCCACACTCTGAAAAGAATTGTCCTCAATGGATAAATTCGATGACGTTGGTCATGAATCAGCTGTTGGATTCTAGATTAACAGAAGATGGAGATGAAGAGAGGAAAGAGAATACTACATCAACAAAGGAACAAGAAGAGGAAACCATGGTTTTGTGGGATTTTCTTTCGTTATTTGATGCAGAAGAGGAAAAGAATCAAGGCTACAAGGACATTATGGAAACCAACGTGGCAACAAGGAGCCAAGGGCCAATTAAAGAAAACAGTCTCATTCTACCAAAGATCAAAACGCTGCAAAGAAATGTAAAGAAATTTCAAAATAAATCCTTAGCTGATAAGATTCAAGAATTCACTATTACCAGCCAAGATCCTAGGCAAAAAGATACGCTAGCCAAGCCCAATGAAGAAAAGGTGACTGCTAATAAACCGCACCTCATTGAGCCACAGATGGATTATGATATCGTGGAGGACATAAAGAAAATAAAGGCAAATGTTTCACTGTTTGAAATGTGTAAAGTACCACAGCAAAAGGAAAGATTATTGAAAGCACTTGAAGCTTCGAATGAGGGGCTGCCCACTGACAATCAGCCTCAGGAAGAAGAAGAAATCGACGAAACCAACGTTGGAGCTAGGTCTAAAAGCAAACATCCACCTTTCCTCCTCACGTTTGAAATTTTCAATCATAACGTGCACAATTGTCTAGTAGACTCAGGGGCATCGGTTAATGTCATGCCAATATCCGTCTGTAAAAAGATAAATGGGCAGCCTAAGCCATCCACGTGGAGGGTTGTTCAGTTGGACCGGACGGATGTCAAGGTGATTGGTGAGATGGAAGACGTCCTAGTCCTTTTGGCATCAAATGATGAAGTATGCCAAGTCATTAATATCATGGTGGATGATATACCAGACGCTTACGGTCTTGTCCTGAGCAGAGATTGGTCAGGTAAACTAAATGGATATTTTGCCTCGGATTGGTCGCATCTGTGGCTGCCATACAAAGGAAGTCCGAACCAGATTAAGATTTTAAGGGAGCCTTACATGAAATACAATGTTACTCAATTGGATGAGAAGAATGAACCAGTGGATTCTGTATTGGGAAACTATTTTATTGAGTTGGAACTAGGAAATTACCAAGCAGAAGAAGCGAGCAACACATCAAACACTCAGCCTGATCTCCTTCGATTCTCGCAGGCTGATGAGATTGATTGTAACATAGTAAAATTAGCAGTAGGATTAGATTTGCATTCAGTAGTTAGTGATTTTTGGACTTTGTTTTTTGATGGCTCTAAGACGTTAGAAGGGTCAGGGGCTGGCTGTGTCCTGATCGACCCCTAGAAGAATAAACATTTTCTCTCATGTAGATTAGAGTTTGAATGTACTAATAATATAGCTGAGTATGAAGCGTTGGTGCAGGGCTTGAGGAAAGCGATTAAATTAAAGGTAAGTAATTTAAAAGTTTTTGGAGACTCTGAAATTATTGTGAAACAAATCCGGAACCAAATACATTGTGTTTCCCCTCACTTGAAATCTTACCAAAATGAGGTATGGGACCTGCTTAAATGTTTTAATGCATTCAATATTATTTCAATTCCAAGACTTAAAAATGCAGCAGCTGACTTGTTGGCCACATCAGCTGCTAGGCTCGTACCCACTAATAACCGATGCTCTGTTGAATTGCTTTTTAGGCCCTCAGTACCGGATATGATCACCAATCTGCGAGTGTTTGATGATGATCAGCAAATAATAGAATGCTTAACAAATGACGAGGTGTTCAAAGGGGCGATTATAGATGATGAAGAACATCAGGCTGAGATGAAATATGACAATTTCATCCCTAAAGGAGTCAGAACATTGGAAAGAATGTTCGATTTAAATGAAAAGTTCAAAAGACCAGCCAACGTGAAGACTCACAGCTCATATCTACAGTTCGAGCTGATAAATTTAGGGACTGAGGCAAGCCCTAAATTTGTGAACCTTGGAAAATGTTGTTCACCAGCGGAAAGAGATAAGTTCATCACTTTGTTTAGACAATATAAAGATGTTTTTGCTTGGACATACGAAGATCTGAAAACATACAACACCAGCATCATTAAGCATGTTGTCCCCATCAAAGCCGGCATCAAGCCGTATCAGCAACCTTTAAGGAAAATGCATCCAAAATTGGAACCGTTGATTCAGAGTGAAGTGAAGAAATTATTGGATGCTAGAATCATTTTTAAGGTCAGACACTCAGAGTGGGTATCAAATCTGGTACCAGTGAGAAAAAAATCTGGAGAAATCAGATTATGTGTGGATTTCAGAAATCTAAATCGCACTTCCAACAAAGATAACTATCCTGTGCCACCCATGGAGCAATTGCTGCAAATGGTCTCAGGTTTTGAACTGTTTTCGTTATTAGACAGTTTCTCTGGCTACAACCAAGTATTAGTAGCCGGAGAAGACAGATTGAAGACCACATTCAGGACCAAATGGGGAACCTTTGCCTACAAGAGGATGCCCTTTGGGCTTATAAATGTTGGACCAATGTTTCAGAGGGCTATGGACATAGCTTTCCGTGGATTTATTGGCCGAAGTGCTGTAGTATACCTTGACGATATTACAATATTCCCGAAGAGAAGAGAAGAGCACGCATTTCACTTAAGGCAAATTTTCGAACGCTGTCGGAAATATGGCATCTCACTCAATCCTAAGAAGTGTGTGTTCGCTGTCACGGAGGGCAAGTTGCTGGGTCACATAGTTTCGAAGAAAGGAATCTCTATAGATCCAGAAAGAATTAAGGCTATTGAACAAATCCCCTTGCCCCATAATAAAAAGGGGATGCAATCATTTATGGGAATGATAAACTTTGTGCGAAGATTTGTACCTGATTTTGCTCAGATTGTCAAGCCGTTGCAGCAGATGGTAAAGCAAAATGCACTATTCAAGTGGATTGAAATTGAGAAGAGCGCATTCAGCAAAATCAAAACTGTTGTTGCACATGCACCTTCCCTAAAAAGCCCAGATTTCGACAAAGATTTTATCTTGTATACCTTTGCATCCGATGATTCACTAGCAGCTGTTCTCACCCAAAAGGAAGATGGGGGGGATGAATTCCCAATATCCTTTATGAGTACTGGTCTACAGGGGGCTAAATTGAATTACCCAACTATTAATAAACAAGCTTACGTTGTATTCAAAGCAGTAAAGCAATTCAGGCCTTATATTTTAAAAAATAGAACCAAGGTGATCGTTCCCTCCTCAGCTGTAAGGTCTCTTCTTGTATAGAAGGAGTTAGGAGAAAGAAGAGGCAACTGGGTAACAGTTCTTCAAGAGTACGACCTTGAATTCAAGCCAGCATCTATATTTAAAGGACAAGGGTTGTGCAAACAGATGACTGAAAATGAAAAAAATGAAGAACACGCCTAGGAAGATGAATCCGAATTACATGTAATGGAGGTATGTCCTTTGTTTACAGCTCCCGAGTCTTGGTATAGAGACCTTGTGCATTACCTGCAAGCAGGGTTGTTGCCAGAACATTGGAGTTCCAAGCAAAGAAATGCGCTGCGTCTTAAATCAGCCTCCTATCAACTTGTTGAAGGAGTATTATTCAGAAAGAATTATGACGGGGTTCTTCTCAGATGCTTAGAAAATGAAGATGCGAAGAAAGTAATATCAGAGTTGCATGACGATCCTGCTGGGGGACATTATTCAGGAGATACTACAGCCCACAAAATCCTCAGGGTAGGTTACTATTGGCCTACGCTCTTCAAAGATGCACACACACATGTCAGGAAGTGTGATATTTGCCAAAGGTGTACTGCGAGACAGCCTAAAGCAGCAGCACCCCTAAAGCCTGTGATGATCACCGAACCATTCGAGCAATGGGGGTTGGATATCATCGGAGAAATAAAACCAAATTCCTCCCTACAACACAAGTACATTCTGACCGCGACCGATTATTTCACTCGCTGGGTCGAAGCAGTTCCGTTGCGCAAGATAAATCAAGACGAAGTCATCAGTTTCCTGCAGGACCACATCATGACCAGGTTTGGAGTTCCAGTTTCGTTAGTTTTTGATAATGCTATGTACTTTTCATCAATTAAATTAACTTCTTTTGCTCATGATAAAGGGATAAAATTGCATTATTCTGCTAATTACTATCCACAAGGAAATGGCCTCGCTGAATCCACTAACAAAAATCTGATTAGGATTTTAAAGAAGACTGTGATAGAAAACTAGAGGAGCTGGCACTCAGCGCTACCAAACGCCCTTTGGGCTGATAGAGTCACCCCCAAGTCTGTGATAGGAGTGTCACCGTTTACCCTTGTGTATGGTAAAGAATCCATTCTTCCCCCCAACATCATGCTACCCTCTTACATAATAGCTCAAGAGTCCAGAGGGTCGGAGAATGAAGTTTTGCAGATGAGGATATGCAATCTTCTGAAAGCAGAAGAGGTTAGATCTAAAGCCAGTGAAGGCTTTAAGCAACAGCAGGAGTTAGTAAAGAGATGGTTTGACAAACATAAAGCTGGAACAAAAGACTTTGAAGTAGGAGACTTAGTCCTCAAATGGGATCACCCCCATGATGAGAAAGGAAAGCACACTAAATTCCAGCAGTTGTGGGTAGGCCCTTTTCAGATTGCAGCAAAGCTTGGCCCTTCTACTTATAAGTTGCAAGATCTACAGGGGTGGGAAGAGAACTTACCAGTGAATGGTTTGGTTCTCAAGCCTTATTTTTTCTAAGTTTCTTTGAGTTCTTCTGTCTTGTACATAATTAATCTGTTTGGCTGTTTTTTGAGTCATATTTTTCAGTTTGTTTTAGTTTGTTTTTCTTGATTCCAATAAAGGGAATGAACCCGCAGTTGCATGGAGAACATCAAAATGTTTGGGAATGATAAACATTTTTGGGCCTCAGACTGTGTGTTGCTAAAAGAACTTCTTCCAGTTTAGCAGTTTTCTCGAATAAGCTCTGTGTGCATTGAAGTCTTGCTTAACCCCTGTGAAATAAACCGGATCCGGAGAGTCTGGAATACTATGTTGAGGCTCCATCCACGTCACACTTAACATGTTCTAAGGAGTGACAGCAGAAGACCCATGGAAAGGGGCAAGGTGAATAGTATATTAAATATAAATGATCCCGTGCCAAGAAACAAATGCCAAAAGGCAAATAAGAGTCAAAAAACTCCTATGAAAGCATCATACATCAAAGCAGATACTGAATCATAAGTACTAAATTGCCGGAAGATCCTCTCCGTCTGTGAGCTGAAACATGAAGTACATCGCTCACACAAAAGGACACTATGGGATAGAGGATCCTGAATTAAAATTCAGTAAGAAAAGCATGCAAGAGGACTCATATAAAAGGGACAAAAGTCCAGAAGCACAAAAAGTCCTAAAGTGGCATGGGAATGAGGAACAAACGAATATTTCGGTTTACCATATGCTACAACCCTGTGGTGTCCAAGCTATCTGCTACTTGAAGACAAAAGTAATAATGAAACTCATCCTCTGGCCTCAACAGAGTTATCTGGACTTGAAAATCTTAGTTTCCACTCTCCCAAATTGGACTATGATCAATGATTAAAGGTACACACTTCTGTCATTTGAGAAATCCGGATAGCTAGAAGAATTCAATAGATGCATCTATTGTTAAACAGTCTGTCACCCAAAGAACAATCGCCCAGAGATCTAGGTTCACCAGGTGATCGCCAGTTGTTGTAGCCGCAACTGTTCTCCCCAAATTTCTTAAAATTTTGGGCCCCTCCTCATGATTTAGCGTTGTTCTTAAATCGTAGGATCCTGGAAATTATTGGTCGGGTTTAATTTTGAATGATTGTGCAGACTGATTTTCAGCTGGTTTCAAGGGTTGCCTATGTTTGAATTTTTTGATTGATCACAGATGTGAGTTTGGTTTACTAGCCAGTGATAAATCGGATCTTTTGTTCTTTGAGTCCACGATTTCGGAAGTAAAATTGGTTTTAAACCTTTGCTGATTTTCTATTTTAAAAAAGCTTCCAAACACTTAATTTTTCTGTTAAATCGGGCGTCACACCATGTTAAATCGGCTGCTTTTGTCCTTTTCCCTTTCGCTATTGCGGCTCCCAAAGCGGCTTAGCGTCTGAAGCATAAAGAGCTCCGACTGCTGATGCATGTTGACCCTTTTCATCGCGGACCCGTAGTTTTTTCTCTTCCGTCGTTGCGGATGGGAAAGTCATTTGGCTTCCGATGTGGTTACCATTCCGATTTCTGATTTGGAATTTTCCTGCCTTTCGGTCACTTGTCCGTAACCTTTGTCTCTTCCGCCATTGCGGCTGGGAAAGCCGTTTAGCCTCCGATGTTAATATCCTCTGATTGTCGATTTAAAGTCTTCCCGCCTGCGAATTGGTCTACCCTTCCGATGTTGGTAGTTGGAGCCGCCGATGAGTTTCCCGTTTGCCGCCGTTGGTGATGTTTGTCGAGCCTGGAGGTGGTCGAGGTAGTGGTGTCGGCGTTGAACAAGTGGTGCACCTGACCATTTCTTTTGGATTGGCCGTTTTAGTTAATATAATGTGTTGCTTTGTTTTATAATGCGGTCTCGATGAATGATACACTTATTGAATCGCAGGTGGACTCAAAGGACGTCTTCAGACTACTGCGGCGCGAAGGCATAGCAAGGCAGTTTTGGGAAAGGTTGAACTGTAGCCATCAGGATCGCGAGAAAGACAAGCTAAGGAAAAGACAAAATGGATGGCGACAAAGGCATAGACCCAAAAGATCTATCCATTACTAATCAGATCATGAACGCATACAGAAAATAAGATGAGAAGATGAAGCATTTTGAAGGAAGGGAAAGGTCACACATTTGGGGGGAAACCGAAAGGATCTACTGTTTTGTTAAATACTTGAAAGTTAAAAGTTACATAGGGCTTTTTCCTTGGCAAACTTGTAAACCTTTTGCTTGTAAGAGGAACTATTTCGTTTTACAAAATATAAAGTGAAAATTTTTACCTGTTGGAGAAAGTGCTATGTGGAATGGATCAATAAGTTTATATGAGCAATGTTGAATGTGAACTATTTCGTTTTCAGCTGTGTCTCATTAGCTGTAAGAGTGTTCTAATTTCTTGAACCTATGTTCTTGTCTGAAGATTCTTCAGTATTTTTATGGTGTTCTTCCACTATGAGTAATGGGATGTTTTAATTGTTGATGAGCTATCTTGTCATGTATACTTCTACTTCTGTTTATATGTTTGGTTATAAGAACAACTATCTGTGATTTGCCATAACACCTGAACAGTATTGCATTACTCATGAATTAATCCAGCTCTCTAGAGATAGTTTAGTTAGTTTTGTTTTATTACTGTTTACATGATTTAGATGCTTGTGAGTTCTAAGACGAGAGGTAAGAACCTGTGCATCACATTGTGAATGCTCTTTGCATCTTTATCACTCTGCATTGTTAATTAGGCACGTGCATTTCATAATTTAAATCAAAATACAAAAACTCGGTGTACCGGGCCGTAACCGGTAAAACCATTTGTTTTGTTACTTGACCTGAGGTAGCCGGACCGCAAACCAGACGAATTTCCTACACCAAACAGTCACGGACTAGTTGGGAACGTTGACTGGGGAGAATCCCTTACTGTTGTTGCCTGTGAATTCCCAGGCCTCAACACACCCTTTCCTAATACACTTTTTACGTTGTAGTGCTTAAATTTGTCGTGTAGATAAAGGTCTATAAATTTTATTCATTGTATGATACTTATCTTCCTCATCCACACTACTAAAAATTTTATGCAAATAGTCGATAACATCTTTATGAGATTCTAGCCAATCCATACATATCAAAATGTCATAGGATCCTAGGGGAAGTATATTTAAATTAACTAAGGTATCCAAGTCATTAAAACCTAATAATAAATCTTTCACTATCTCCGTAACTTTTATTTTTACCTTTGTCGCCAGCTATACCAACCATGCATTTTTTTTGTTTTTCCTTACTAAGTTTACACTTTTCAATTACTTTTGGTGCAATGTAACTTAAACTAGACTAGACCCTGAATCAATAAGTATTGAAACATGTATGTTCAAAACTTTACCTTCTACTTCCAACATGGTGGATTGATGGTCCACCTGCCGATATTCCAAAGAAACATTAACTATAGGGATATTCCTGGCTATGTCATTCACAGTACAAGCTTCCTGCAACGTGCTTACAGGTTACTATTCCATCCTCCACTGGAAGTTTCGATACTCTTTACCCCATTGCTATTGGTTGAACCTCGCCTGTTGTAATTTTTATCAATATGACCTCTTATTCCTTTTCCAAAATGTGAGGGTTTAAATACTTTCCTATGTTGATCGATCTTTTCAAGTTTTTTTATTTTTCCAACTTCTACTCAATTTGGATATTTGTTTAAACAAATGGTAGCACAACTAGGCCTTTCTAATTGCTTCATCCATTGTTGAAGAATTTCAAACACAATATTTTCCTTATACACTAGGGGTAAACCACTGATAAAACTGTATACCTTAGCTTTTTCAACTCTTAGATATGGTACATAGTGTTGTAAATTTACAAACTCAGTTACAAATTCTTCCATGGTTAACAATCTTAGTCTCAAATCATTGAATTATTGAGCTTTCTCATCATAATATCGTTCTGGCATATACATTTTTTCAATAATTTTTAAAAAAATTTCCAACTCAACTCTTTACTACATATACTACTGGCACTCTTAGCCTCCCTCCAACACGGAGCAGATTTAACAACCAAGATTCTATCGCTTCCTCAAATTCTCCATCAAACATGAAGGGCCTTAACTTTTTGAATTCTCGTTGTAACTCTACAAGTCTTTCTTTTTCTTTTTCATTATTCATTTCATCACCTTTCTTTAAATCCTGGGGGGTTATATAGGAATGCTATTTGTAGTTTATTTTTTTGTAGTGCTCATTTTCTTTTCTTGTAAGGAACATAAAATAAATATAATAATTAAATTGATAATGTTACCTTAGTATAAAAAATATTAAAATTCAAAATCAAGTTGCTAATTTTACCTTAGTAATAAAAAAATATTTCTATCAAAACTTTCTAACATTCCTAACATTCTCAAATTCTCAACACTACATCTACAATTACACATTAACTAACTTTCATATATTTGCACCTATCAAAACTTCCTAACATTTCGAACATTTCTTAACATTCATTCATATATTTACACCTATTAAAACTACCTAACATTCATTCATATATTTGCATCTATCAAAACATTATCTCCTAACATTACCCCATTCACACATTCACTCCTAACATTGACATTCCCCATATATTCATTCTTAACATTAATATTCCTCTATATTCATTCTTACATTCATATATTTGCACCTATCAAAACTTCCTAACATTTCGAACATTTCTTAACATTCATTCATATATTTGCACCTATCAAAACTTCCTAACATTTCGAACATTTCTTAACATTCATTCATATATTTGCACCTATCAAAACTTCCTAACATTTCGAACATTTCTTAACATTCATTCATATATTTACACCTATCAAACCTTCCTAACATTTCTTAACATTCATTCATATATTTGCACCTAACATTTCCTAACATTCATTTCAAACATTCATATATTTGCACCTATCAAAACTTCCTAACATTAACTTCCTAACATTCCTAACATTAACATTTCCATATTCATTCTGACTATATTCATTCTTAATATTAGATTGCACTTATCAAAGCATGCATTCCTAACATTCCCCTATTTCCGCATTCACTCCTAACATTGCACCTATCAAAACATTCACTCCTAACATTCCCACATTCGCTCCTAACATCGCACCTATCAAAACATTCACTCCTAACATTCCCCCATTCCCACATTCACCCCTAATATTGCACCTATCAAAACTCCCTAACATTCCTAACATTAACTTCCTAACATTCCTAACATTAACATTTCCATATCCATTCCCCATATATTCATTCTTAACATTAGATTACACTTATCAGAGCATTCACTCCTAACATTCCCCTATTTCCACATTCACTCCTAACATTACACCTAACAAAACATTAACATTCCCCATATATTTATTCTTAACATTAAATTGCACCTATCAAAACATTTACTTCTAACATTCTCCTATTCCCACATTCACTCCTAACATTAACATTCCCCATATATGCATTCTTAACATTAGATTGCACCTATAAAAACTTCATAAAATTTCTATCACTCTCAACTTCTCAACAAGAAACATTAATTTAATAAATTACATACATTCATATATTTGCACCTATCAAAGCTTCTTAACATTCTTAACATTTACATATACATGTATATAATCCCAAAAACAATATATAAAGTCAATGCACATTTATATAATCCAAAAAAACAATCATGAACATGTGAATTCAATGTACATGTATATAATCCCAAAAAAAATCATGTACATGTGAGTTCAATGTACATGTATATAATCCAAAAATTATGTACATGTGAGTTCAAAGTACATGTATATAATCCAAAAATTAAGCTCCTCCATGTCCAGGTCAACTACAACATATATATCTACATATAAAAATAACGTAAATAATTCTCTAAATAGAAGTCCACCACTATCCTCGACTAGGGTCTTCCCTTGGACTCGTTTTCCTTGGACTCGTAACAATCTGCAACATGTATAAAAACAGATTATGAATAACATAAATTATTTAAAGAACTTTAAACCAAAATCAAAACATTAAAACATTAAACTAATATATCGAAAAAAAATTCAATTATCAACAAAATTACCTCCAATTCTCTATCATCCAACAGAGTCTTCTCTTTGCCTCTAAAAGGTGGAGTAGACCCAAGCTACAACATATATAAAAACAATTTATAAATCTTACAAATTATTTAGACTATTTTAAATGAAATAAAAAATAAATAAAATATTAAACTTACAATTCCAACACTATCGTCCAATGGAGTCTTTCCTTTGCCTCGAAAAGATCGAAGAGACCCAAGCTTCAACATATATAAAAGCAATTTACAAATGTCAAACATTATTTACACTATTTAAACATATATATCAAAGAACAATTCAATTATGAACAAAATTACCTCAGTGCCAATATCCACATCCATCAAAAAACCTATATCTTCACCTCCAATTTCAATATGTTTTCTTCCCTTAAAATTTAAATTTTGTTAATAACTAAATCATAATAAAAGCAAAAAATATTAAGCTTAGCAATTAACTTAAAAAACAAAAAAATAAAACATTAGCTCACAATAGATGGAAAATCATCTAAAAAGTTTGAATCTAATGAAACCTGCATAAATAAGTCAAGTTAACAATAAGATACATAGTTAAATTTAAAAACAAAAAAATATATCTTTCAAACATAAATATAAATGTGTAAATTTTAAATATACCTCTCCAATATGCTCTTTTACATTTCCAGCATTTTGACTAGTGGAGACTCTAAAATTATGTTTATTTAACAATCGAGAAAACTGAAAACAATAAACATTTATGTAATGTATTTATTACTATACATCAAAAAATAATTTATCATACATAGATATAATGTAACCAAAAGTTTAATTCAAAATGAATAAAAATAATAATAGATTGGAAGTACACAAACCTCTCCTATGCTTGACATGTCATTAGATATTCTATCTGAAGCTATATTATGACAAAGCTTCACATAGGCCTTTAGATCTTCAATGCCCATACAATCTAACTCATCATCTGTTTTGTAAACAAAATTTTGCCGAATAGTGGCACGAGCCCTCTCTCGACTCAATCCAACATCAACTCCTACAAAATCCGAAGTCAAACCTTTGGCAACATTATGCCTTGCAGTTGTCCCAACTTGTGATGTGGGCTCCATCTCTGATTTGTAAGCCACAAGCCTAGGTGGACGAGATACCAGAGGTGGAGGTCGAAGATTACTAGGATCTCTAAGGGCACCTTTTCGATTGTATATCCTCCCCTTTCCAACTCCATAAAACTCGGAATGAATATCAGTATAGTCTGGCTTCATTCCTAAAAAAACTCAGCATAACAAAACCTAGCAAAATAATTAGGAACCTCGTCATTCCATGGCAACCGACCATAGGCTGCAAGAAACCAATCATATAAAAAATGTGCAAGTTCAAGGTGCTTAAAATATTGCACTTTCAATGCTTTCCGCTTTAGGCCCTCTTTGAAGTTGAACATTGAGTTAGCATGTTCTTTAGTCACCCTTTCCTTCACAACAACCCACTTATCTGGACCCATCACTTCTCCCTTTCTTCTTTGCATCAAGGCAACAAAACCATCTGTTGTTGGTCCAAGATCCTCATATACCTCAATGAATTTTTGTAAAGATAGCAAAACCATATCTATACTTTGTTTGTTCTCTGGAGCGAGATCCAAACTAGAAAGATCATTTTGCAGCTTGTCATAGTGAGCCCTACAACTTTCAAGAGTTGTTTGTTGAAGCCCACTTTCCCATGGAATCTCGTCCGGTAAATCTAATGGATAGGTCGTAATGGGCGTACAACCCTCAGCTAGCTGGACATATTGCGTCCTTACTCAACCTTCGCCACCCTGTGTAGGATGACAAGCCTCTTGCAAACCTTGCTCTGCTTCCACACTTGTCTCGCGGGAAGAAAGTCGAGATCCAAGTTCACCCATAGATGATAAGGGGGAATCATCTCTACCACTATCGCTACGTCGATGATCAGATGAATGTGAACTATACAATAGGCTTGAGTCTCGAGGTGAAGTTGATAATCTTCGATTTTCATTTTTGACACCAACACCCGAAGAATGTGATGACCTCCTACGCTTCTATCTCAAAGGCGGCTCTCTTTCCATTGGATATGATATCTACAAGTTTGCACAAATATCAATTTCTACATGTTGATCAATCAACTTCAGAGATATAGCTACTATTAAAATTAAGCTTTCAATGTAATATAAATAGAAAAACAAAGGTGGTATGGATAAATAACATATATAAAGACGATGAGGCTTCTTTGTGATAAGGAAGATCCCTAAATCCACTAAATACACTGGTATATGATGGTTTCTACGCACGTTGTATAACATTTTGACCCCGGTACATGCCATAAACTTGTTTTGGTTCAGAGACCAAAAGTTGAAACGTAGAGTAATTTGAAGCCAAACATGCTGATCCATTAAACAATTTTGCAAGTCGAGAGGTGTAAAATGCAGGGAGATAGTGTGTCAGGCCTAAATATCCAGGCCTAAAGTTCGAGAGCCATAATGCCTCAATCACTAAGGGCCTAACCTTCTACATGTTAATTAATCAACTTCAAAGACCTAGCAACTATAAAAACTAATATTTCAATAAGGATCTAGATATCACTAATATTATCTAATAGTCCTTTAACTACATGTGCATGAATTACGTTTTGCTAAGTATAAAATATAGTCTAAGGCAAGTGCAAGTACTTACCTACTCTACAGACAGACACTACTGCTGGCTACTAGCTACCTAGTCCTTATAGACTTGTTAGTGAGAGCATCACTATTAAATATAGATAGAGCTTCTATTTCTTCAACTGAACTTAAATCGTAGGTGAATCAGCTAGCTCATCCCTGAATCTCATAGGGAGAAAGTATTTCTAGATTATTCTTTGCCTTCTCTTCGTTTCTCATCTTTAAATACTTCCACTTCCCTTCTTCTAGGATCTGGAGTGTTTACAATGAATTATATATCCTAGTGCCTCTAATTGTATAAAGCAATGAAGAGTAAGGGCAGTGAATCAACTAACAGATATCAATCAGCTGTTGTGATTTCATGGATTTATCACATCAAATGGCAAGGACATATAGATTTCAACTTGGACTAAGACGAGCGTCTAGGGACTGACAACATACACCTATGGATTCCGCCCATTAGTCCAGCCTATCCCTATCGTCTTACGTTACACTTATGGTTGTTTTGGTCTCCATTCCCATAAGAAGATAAAGCAATTATTTCTTTAAACTTGCCTTTATTTATCTAACATTTTCTCTCTATGTTTCGGAAAAGCATGAAATGGCAATGTTACTTAATGCAATGCATCATGGACTAAGATACTCATAAAGTGCCATGGGACTTATACTTTGGCTAGTAGTTGTATGGACTAAAGCAAATAGTAGAGGTTAAGAACAAAACTATATAGTTATTACACTACAGCTGAAGTTGTAACTCAGGCAAGTAAAATGAAAAGGTTTTGAAATCCTGTCCCCTACCAACGAAAAAACATACAGAAATAAATTGTTTACTTAGGGACTTGATCAGCTCTGTCCATTTGGAAAGAGTTGTTCAGCTCATTTGGACAGAGTTGTTCAACTCTGTCCATATGGACAGAGCTCATCAACTCTGTCCAAATGGACAAAGCAGATCATCTCTGTCTATTTGTACAGAGCTGATCAGATATGTCCATTTGCACAGAGCTGCAACCTATATAGTCTTAAATGTCTAGATGTCTTAAATATCATTTAGAGATGCTACATACTGGTGGAGCTATTTAAGCCTACATAACCATGGATTTTTTTGGATAGAGCTCTCTAAATATTCTATAAATTTTCATGTACATAGAAAATAAAAATAAGCTAATTAAAAAGTTATTAACTTTTTTTAAACAAAGTTGTCTAAATATTCTATAAAATTTCATGTACATTGGCAATAAGAATAAGCTAATTAATAAATATAGAAACAAAAAAAACATTAACAGATTTAAAGTTTTATATTGCATTTTGTTTAATTAAAATCATTTAAAATAAGTAGAGCTATCCAAATGGGCAGAGTTGTTAAACTCTGTCCAAATGGACAGAGCTGTTCAACTCTATCCAAATGGACAGAGCTGTTCAACTGTCATATAAATTGTTTTCAATTGTCATATCAATTGTTTACATAGGGACTTGATCAGCTCTGTCCATATGGATAGAGTTGATCAGCTCTATCCATCTGGACAGAGCTGTTCAACTCTGTCCATATGGACAGAGCTCATCAACTCTGTCCAAATGAACAGAGTAGATCAGCTCTGTCCATTCGTACATAGCTGATCAGATCTGTCCATTTGGACAGAGCTGCAACCTGTGCAGTCTTAAATGTCTAAATGTCTTAAATGTCATTTAGAGATGCTACATACTGGTAGAGTTATTTAAGCCTACATAACCATGGCTTCTTTTGGACAGAGCTCTCTAAATATTCTATAAATTTTCATGTACATAAAGAATTAAAAAAAACTAATTAAAAAGTTTTGAATTTTTTTTAAACAGAGCTGTCTAAATATTCTATAAAACTTCATGTCCATAGAGAATAAGAATAAGCTAATCAAAAAATATAGAAACAGAAAAAACATTAACAGATTTCAAGTTTTATGTTAAATTTTGTTTAATTAAAATAATTTAAAATAAGTAAAATTGTCCAAATGGGCAGAGCTGTTCAACTCTGTCCAAATGGGCAGAGTTGTTCAACTTTGTCCTTACTACCATTGTAATTATGTCCTTACTAATATGATATGAAATAAGCACATAACAGTTTAAACAATCACTTAACAAATGTTAGACAAGCTTTACCATACTCATAATAATATAAAAGTTAAGATCGAAGGCTTACCTCACAGCCAAGAGGCAGCATAACAACACCACACTACAAGAATACTACGTACACCTCGACGAACAGACCTCCATGCCCTCCACGCCAAACAAACCTCCATGATAAGGGGTAACAGGATGGCGGATTCACACGTCAAACGGCTGGGTGACGCGGACAAGGATGAGACAGTGGCGAAAGGTGGCGAAACGAGACGGGTGGAGCAACAGGTAGCGGGACAACGACAAATCACTGCAGGCGAAACAACAAAAATGAGCCCGCAGTTGACCTTATATGGTAAAAAATTATTCGGCCAAACAATTGTTCAGCCGAATAATTATTCGGCCGAACAATTATTCAATCGAATAATTGTTCGGCCGAATAATTATTGAATTGTCGATAAAAATTACCGGTCGGCAATCTGTTCCATCAAATTAAACGGTTACCATTAAAGTTTATACGACCGAATAAAGGATTAGTTATTCGACCGAAAAACTATAATTATTCGGCCAAATAACTTAATTATTCGGCCGAATAAATATAGTTATTCGGCCAAATAACTCTCGCTATGTTGGTTGGGCACTCGATTCTCACCGAAGTGTTACCCAACTTCGAGTTTTCACCCTATGCTTTTCTGGTTTATGTTACATATATTATACATCTCAGTCTTATATTGTGCATGATTTAGTTTTTGTTTTAGCCTTATGAGTTTTACCCTCTTGTTTACAAACTGCAAAACCAAAACCCTAAAAAACATGTTTTACTTAATTTTGTTTTATGAGATTGTGTTGGTTTGTTCTTCAGTAGTCTGAGAACAATTTCTGGCACTAACAGAATGAATATAAAATCAAATGCCCACATGGAACGACCAGGTCCTAGGGTTTCCCATCCACGGGAAAGAGAAGGAATCAATTACACCCAGGCTTACAAGTGTTTTTCAAATCACACGCGGACCTCGACCTGTAAGGCAGACACATGCATAACACATAACACAAAGACCTTGACATGTAAGGCAGACACTTGAAGAGCATGCAGGCATAGCACTTGCACACCAACTAAATTCAAATCACTCAGTTGAGGCATCCAGTAATGGACAAAGGCATTATGGATTGTTTTCGTGAGAGAAACAGAGGTGAACCAGAAATAGCATCAGGCATGCACATCCTCTTTTATCTGATATTTATCATTTATATATTTGAATTCTTGCAGGTATGCCTATGGTAGTTGCATCCTCATTTTATTCCTATGTTATGGTTCAAACAACAATAAGGGGCTCAAGGACCACAGCTTGGACTAAATAGATATGGTCAAACTGGCTCTAGAAGCAGACAGGGAAAACGGTATCGGCCCTATTTGAAAAGTTTATATTTTTTATTAGAGCCACCAAAATCATAATTTCATGGGGTATTCAATCATAGATTTGTTGATTAGTTTGGCTTCTGCTGCTTTTAGGTTTTTATTCAGGACCTATGATTTGCTCAAATTGCTCAAAAAGAACTAGAAAATGCAAAAGATTGAGCTAAAACTTGTGAAAAAGATTGAGCTAAAACTTGTGAAAAAGATTGAGTTAAAACTTACAGATTGCGATAGAATGTGATCCAAAACCAGCTAGGAGGTGTACCCGGATCCAAAGGTGAAACAATTCATCACGGCAGATGACCGTTCAAATCCATTGCAAATGTAACTTCAATTTATGTGACAAAGGAACAATAAACTAAACGAAAACTTGGCCATGAATAGAAGAGGCTTCTTGCAAATGAGACGGCTGGGAGTCAACTGCAATTGAAGGAGGCCTCTTGCAAATGAGATGACTGGGACTGAACTGCAATTGAAGGAGGCAATGAAGAAGGTGTCCCAGTAGAGATTGGTTGACTGAGACTGATCTACAGTTGAAGAAGGCGATCAAGACGGTGTTGTTGTGGATCTTCATTTGAAGAAGGCAATGAAGAGGGTGTCGTGGTGGAGATTGGAAGGACATTAAGGTGGCAGTGAATTAGGTGGTGCACATTAAACCACATTGAAGGCGGTGCAACAATATCAGTTCAACGATATGATATATAATTAAGTATGCATTCAATCCTTGACGTGGACATCGATCATTCCACCACCGGCTCGACAATAAGACCTCTAATATTTCCACCAATAAGAGGGAAGCTCAATATCTGCACAATTAGGATAGTGGAGCATATAAAATCGTCAATTATGAACTTTGTTTAAAACCTTCAAAAAGTTTGGTTAAAATCAAAATAAAAATGTAACGAATATGCAATTGACGGAACTAATAACCAGTCAACGCTGAATCGAAAACAATATACACTTCCTATTGGCAGGTATAATCAGAAGAATCATGCCCATCTTATGACTTTCTTGACACGAAGTATTTCACGAACGAAAGGTTTGGGCTCGCTTAAAAAAAAATTGTCCGACCCATTCATTCTGCCAAGAAGACTTTTTAGGGTAGCCACTCAGTTTATTTACCCTTTACTTTACCCTAATGCACCTTAGTAATTCTTGTGGGCTTGGAACCACCTGCATATTACCTATTGTCCCGACCGAGCATTGGTTTTCTAGGATATGATGGTTCATAATTACCTACTGCTTCAGACAAAAATCCTTTACCTTTTAGTTATAACTTGTTACCAAACTTTGTAGTTATCCACCTACAAGACCTAGACCTCTTAGCCCTATATAACCTTTCTGGAATCACTAAGGAGCCAATACGATTCTAGAATTTTTGGACACCCACTGCATTCATTCTAGGAATAGCCTACCTTTCACTTCGTTCCTCCACCTGATAGTTAACCACCTATTTAGAAGAGACAACTGCCCCACTTAGATAGAAGACTTACAGCATTGGATTAAATAGAAGGGCTTCACATAGAGAGAGATTGTAGCCATGAGGTGTAGAGCAATTGGCTTCTGTGGGGTTTGGTCCTCATGAGGTCACATGTTCAAACCTCATCGTGAGAGGTGTGATGGATGGTGCGGTGTGGAGAGTTCTCATGGTTGAAAAAAAAATAGAGAGAGATTGCATCGTTGTACAGGCGTTCAACCACTTTCTTAATAAATGTGGGAGTAGCACTAGTGATCTTGTCGGGGGGGTACAACAGCTTCCAGATACTATTGATGAATTTAGACAGCTGGCCTATTGGATGTCCAGCTGTTGGATCCTCGTAACTACCTTTTAAATTCCATACTGCTAGAAAACCTATGAGATATTACCAACTTGGGTTTGTTGCACTTAGAATAGTTGTATCACCTTTAAATGCCTACTCTATGAGATTTTAGTGCCATCATGCTACCACCTTTCCTATTTACCACCACTGGCTCACAAACTTTAACTTAGAGCATTGCACCGAGCTTGTTTGGGTTGGCATAGCAAAGTTGAGCACCTCACTCTGCTTACTTGCTTTACTTTCTTTATGTTAGACCGAACAACCCTCCTTTAAGAATTACTGCCAAACTTAGTATACTCTGTGGAGATAGGCACTTACAGTATTTCTAGTCCCTTTATAAGCCTACTTGATTAATGTACAAGTGGCACAGGAACAACCAATTGTGAGATCGTGCGTGGAAACAAACTTCCTTGTTGGATTGACTACTACCTTAGTTGTTATATTTTACACGCTTGAGTGGGTGGGCACTTATACCTTTCGTATTACCTTTGCCTACTTGATTACTTTATGTGCGACAACAACTAACTAACGTCGTCTTAACAAACCTTTATAGACCGGCTCACTTCTCTGAACTTAGAGCATTGTACGAGCTTGCTCGAGTGGGCACTTTGAGCATCGATATTACTTTTTTGGTCAGCCTACTTTAAGAATGAATGCGAGTTGAACATCTAAGTCGTTGGATCGTTGAAACTAACTGCCCTCTTGGATTGATTCACAATGGTAATTGAATGGAGGGAACGATAGCATGAGGCCTCGGACCAAGCAATTTTCACCAATGCAGTGGCGGTGGACGCATTGAGGTGTTGTGGGTTACTAAAATTCTTCCAAATTTCGTACATGAAAACACAGAATGAGTTGCTCCAAAGGAGTAGGGAATCACGTAATGAGCCAAGAGACTGGCGAGATACTGAACGCTAAGACACTGGGAATCACCTAATGAGCCAAGGGACAGGGAGCTCACTGCATGCATACGGACTCTTTGTGCATCATCCACATCTCCACAGGCGTACACAGAAAAGAGGGGGGGCGTAACCTGTGTCCCGCACCAGATCCCACGCCCGCATCAGACCATATCCCGCAAACAAACTGCTCAGGGCTCTAGGTTCCGGGTTGGATTGCTATGCTCAATTGTACAGTTACCTCTCCTTGTCGTACAACACAGCTAGACATTCAGGATTTCGTGTAGCCGCACTAGCATACATGGCTGGCTGGGAAACTTCATGCTTGGAGAATAGCCAAACTTTTATGTTAATAAACCCTCCCAGCTTCATTTAAAAGGAACAAGAAACTACTTCTCAGTTGTGAAACGCTTTCCTTCTAATGAGTAGTAAAAATAGTTGCTCCAAGTTAATTCCATTTGTTTGTTAAATATTATATAAGGTACCAGCGGTGAAACTTTTAGGGTTATGTTTCAATGGGTAACAATTAAACCTGGGCTACCTGTATCTCTGTTAAATTGTATATTACAGCGGGAATGCAGGTGCCATTTATAAGTAAACAAAGTAAATTGGATCTATTCCCGTCGGAAATGGGACAATCTATGTTACTAACACGGGGCTGGAATTGGACAGAGATAGCGGGATGCTGGGGCTTAAAATGCTTATGGTACCGGAACAAGCCCTCGAACTAAAACTGATAGATAAATGGATCCAAAGTAAGTAACTCAATCAATCTGCAACCTCTTTAGCTACTACTTATGCTCCTGGAATACCTGTAGATTTCTCCATGGAATACACATTTGTAGACTTCAGCAGTTAAATCACTGGGTAGAGGGGGTAGAGGGGGTCCCTTGAAAAAGCATGAGTGGACGTAATGGCTAAGAGCATGTGTTTCCTCTTAGGAGGTCATAGGTTCAAATCTAGCTTGTCCCATAAACAAGAGGGTCTCATACACCAAAAGAGGGTCTCATACACCAAATTGGTGTATGGCTTAGGTGTCTCGTCTTGACCTTAAAAATAGATTATTGTTATTATTATTATATAATCTTAGTTGGTTAGTCTAGACTTACTAATAATAAAGTGTTTGGAATAACATATTGAGTAATTTAAAAAAAAAAAGATAAAACAACTTTAAGAGATTAGTCATCATCTCAAATAGACATTGTGGGTGCCTTGGAATCTTTTGGAGCTTGGCTCCTAGCTGGGTGAATTTCTTAGCCATGAGTTGAAGTTGAGACTCCACTCCATGGATTTGCTCTTGTGATCATCCAATTGCAATATAATTTTTTTGCGCTACTCATTGCTATTCATTAGGGATTTTCTTAGTAGTGTTTTTATATAGATAATCTTCATGTGTTTGGTGTCTCTCTTTTTTTATGTTCCTTCGTCAACAACCCATATTTCTATCTTTGCTTGAATTTCCTCTATTCTTTAGCTTCATGTTCATTCTACATCCACACTTCCATTTCTTAGATTGCTTGTTGAGCCAAGGCCGATATGACATGAGTAAAGATGCCTTTCACCTCTGTAATTTCCTAGAGAACCAAGGCATATGTGTCCTTCCACCTAGACCTTTCCTATGGTGTCTACTCTTTTCTATAATGAACTTCTAACAACGGAGTTGTAATCATCAAAAAGTGTTGAGGACCACATGTCCTTTTCTCCCAAGAAGCTTCCACAATTACCTAGCTATTGATCCTACTCAAAACCATTCTTTCTTTATACACCTAAGTGGTTAGGTGGATATATTTTCAGGAAGACATAAAGGTCAAATCCACCAAATGAAGGCGAAATCAATAGGAGCATACATCTTACAAACATGGTTCTCAGCCTCATTCGCATTCATGGCCTGGTACTTCAATTTGCACCGATCCATTGTATCAAGTGGGAGACTAATTCTATTCATGATGTCTTACATGTTCCTCAGTTTTCATGGTTTTCCCATAGTGGGTGTATGGGGTCATTTACCTCACGGTCACTATATGTCCTCTTAGCTTTACCAACGGTTTCATCTCCTTGCCAGATGTTGCGGTGGCAAGGATGACATTAATGGAATTTATGGGAGCTATGTGGATGCTCTCTACCACCCAATACCCAATACGAGAGCAAATTAAAAACATGGGAGTGGTCTTTGATCTACTTATGTGTGCACAAATTACAAGATCATTTAATACAATCTCTTTATACAAACACACTTTTGACCACTACCTCTAGATAGATCCACATCAAAACATTTAACTTAAAATCCAACCATCTCATACTCTTCTAGGATAAACTACACACTCAAGAATAGTGATCATCAGTTCAACCTGTTGTATATCCTTACATAGTAATATCAATTTACATGCATTCATATCAAATTATTTTATCTACATTAATGGATGTAGAAAGTATGCTATAATCATTTCAGTCCCACGGCGGCAGTGGTTATTATCACCAATAAAATACTTTTATTGGATAGATGAAAGTCACGGTATTGATAGAACTGGAACTGAGTTCGATGTGCATGCTTTGATTAATTGATCGACTAGATAATGCTTTCTTGGTGACAAATTGTGGAGATTTGTTATCATAGTTTGCATTTAATTCATTTTCTATGTTAAATATATTTTTTTGAGCTTTATGGGTTAAGGGAGATGGTATATAACAAGCATAGGAAAAAAGATAATGAATCAGGCATTATAATTTTAAAATTAGTAAAGATTTATCTTAAATTTTATTAAATATTGAAAGGTAATTTTTTGAGGTGTCATTTTGTTAATGATATTTTATTTGGATTTATATTTTTATTTAATGAATGAATATAAATTTTTTTAATTATTTTTTATTTATTCTTTTATGAATATATATAGAAAATTAATTACTTTTATTTTTGGTACATACCCTGACTTAATGACCTTACACATTTTCTCTCATATTAAGTTGTAAGCACCTGCTATTCTAAATACACATAACAATAGTTAATTACTTTATATAACATTACACATTTCTTTCATGTACTAAGTTGTAAAACACTTCCAATATTACAAATTATAATATAGAAAATTATGATATATACACAAGATTTATGTGCGGATAACTTCAATATCCACATGTAAATTATAAAATAAAATAGAACGTCCAAAAAGAAAGTATGCCATACCTGTATGCTGGCCACGTCTTTTGTCTTTCTTTCTTTTTTTAAATAAAAGTATGCCTTCCCAAAACAGTTGTTATGTTCAGTTAGAGTTTAAGTTTAATATATATGAAAATATATTTTAATATAAAATATAATATATTTATATTTATTTATGTCTATATACTGTAATGGTAAAATTATATAATTCAATAAATATGGGTATTAAAAATGCTTTAATCTGTAATAATCTATATATTATTATGATTGATTTTAATTAACTATATTGAAATATAGTTAAGCAAAGTTAAATATATTGAAGTATATTTGACAAAAAATAAACATGGCTAACCATGGCCAATATTATTCAACCTCAGTCAATCATAGTTTACTTAAGTTAATCATAATCAACCATAGTAACACATGATCAACCATGGTCAACCTTACCCATGGTAAACCACAGTGATATGTGGTATACAATGAGATGTCATTGACCATGGTTAGACATAGTCAACCATGGTTAACCAAATTTAACCATATAGTGATGATGCAACCATAGTCAACCATGATGCACTAAATAATGTTATGACAACCATGATGTTCTAAATTCAGCCATGCTTAAACAATGGTCGACCATGGTTTAATATAGTCAAACTTAGCTTAATGTCAACCATGCCTAAACAATGGTCAATCATGGTTCAAAGTCAGTTAGGAATTAAATTTAACCATGCGGAAACAATGGTCAACCCTATTTTAACAAAGGTTAATCAAAGTTAACCATGGAAATCCAAAGTCAAACATATTTAATCATAGTTAACCATGATCAACCATGAGATGTGGTTAGCTAGGGTTAAACATAATCATCCATGGTTAACTAAAGTAAACTATGATGCAACCAACATCAACCACACTGCAACCATAATCGACAATGGTTAACTAAAGTCAATCATAATCAAGCATGATGCACTAAACTCAACCATTCCCATAATCATGCATATGCACTAATGCCAACCCTTCCTAAACAATGGTTAGTCGTGGTATAATATAGTCAAACATAGTTTAAAGTCAACCATGCATAAACAATGGTCAACCATTGCTTAAATTCAACCATATTCTACAATGATTCAACCATAGTTAATTCTGTTGCCTTAAATTCAAGCATGTCAAAACATTGGTCAACCATATTTCAATATGGTCAAACTTTGTCAATCATAATTTGACACCCTTCATCAACCATGGTTAGCAATGGTCTACACACTATAAACCATGGTTTAACAATGGTTGGTCATGGTTCTCCTGCTTACGTCGACCATGGTCAACGATGGGTTAACATGGTCTTCCATAACTAAAAAAGTCAACGATGTTTACTAAAGTTAACCGTGGTTAACCAACATCAACCATAATCAACCATAGTTAACCAAAGTTAACCATGTTCAACAATGAGATGCCATCAACCATGGTTAAACATAGTTGGTTAACCATGGTTAACCAAAGTTGGTTAACCATGGTCAACTATAGTATAGTATAGTCAAACTTGTTTAAAGTCAACAATTCCTAAACAATAGTTAACCATGGTTCAAAGTCAATCTTAGTTTAAATTCAACTATTGATTAAAGTCAACCGTGATTACACATTGAGATGTCATCAACCATGGTTCAACATAGTCAACCATGGTTAACCAAAGTCAACGATATAACTATAATGCAACCATACCCAACCATGAGGCACTAAATAATGTTATGACAACCATGATTCTCTAACTTCAACTATGATTAAACAATGGTCAACCATAGTTTAATATAGTCAAACATAGCTTAATGTTAACAATGGTCAACCATGATTCAAAGTCAACCTTGGTTTAAAGTCAACTACGGATTGAATTCAACCATGCCCAAACAATGGTCAACCATATTTTAACCAAGGTTAACCAAAGTTGAAATCATGGCAGACCAAAGTCAATAATATTTAACTATAACTAACCATAGTCAACCATGAGAAGTGGTCAATTAGGGTTAAACATAGTTAGCCACAATTAACTAAAGTCAACCATGATGCAACCATAGTCAATGAAAGTTAACCATGAAGAAACCATGTCCACCATGGTTAACTGAAGTCAATTATAATTAATCATAGTTAAGCATAATGCACTAAAGTCAACCATTCCTATGATCAACCATGATCCACTAAAGTCAACCATTCCCATAATCAAGTATTGATGGATCCTTGTTTTGTCTATATTCTGCCTACATGTCGAATAAGGAACCAAGCATTTTAATTGAGTTTCTTTATGTTTATCGTCTATTTAAGCTTCATTGATATAAATTTTGAAGAGTACTTCATGAAGCCTTTGATAAGGTATTTTACTACCATTTCACTTATTTCATTCATTTTTAAGAAAAAATTTCAAGGTCATATCTAACGAACAATTCTTGGTATATATAATCTTTGTTTATTATGCAGATCTCTCACTCTAATCCTGCACTCGATCCGGTACCTAATCCCGCACCTAATCCAACCCATGTTCAGGCACCCTCGGTGTAGAGTATTATTGGTTTAGATGTTTGGGGGATTCTTTTGTCCAAACCCACACATGGGTTTTGTGCTTGGTTATTTTGATATGTATTGTGAGCTACTAGTTATTGTTCAATTGCCCTATTCTTTGTAGAAGTTGCGGCCACAATATCAAGCAATACAGCGGTGGTGTTTCCTGTCATCTCCCTAGGAAGCAAAATTTGGGGTCAATTTCTGAGCAATTCATAAGGAATCTGGCGAAACCGTTCGAAACCCACTTCCCAAAAATGGTCGTTTACAACTACACATTAGTAGTTTGTCAAAATTCTTAACAGATCTGGAGAAAAACGTGCCCGAACAGATTTAATTTTCTAGAATTGGGGTTTGCTCGGTTTTGTAAAATCAATGACTTGTTGAACATCCCAGAGCTATGGGGATTCGGGTCTACCCCTATCCATTCTGCCCCTAGGCCCTATAAGCTATATTCTATATCTAGCTATACTTCCTCTATACTTGCACCACATATAGTTACATAGAAGGATGGGTCCCACTCGCTCTATCCAGTAAGTTTGCCTTAATAAAATATATCTTCTCCTTAGGATATTGGTGTGTTTAAATAAAATTTGTGGATGGGAGGATAGACAGATATGAGAATGTTGTAAACTTTGGTTTAAAACCAGTAATTTGTTTATGCATTTATCTTAACCTTGCAATCCTTGGTTTAGCACTGTTTGGAGGAGGGCCCACCTTCAACCATTGTTCATACATTTGTTGTGAATAGATCTGTTTGTTCACATTACTATAATAACTTTTTATATATTGTTTGTTCATACAGTTGTTTCTGGTTTATATACTTCTATCAGCGATTTTATAGATAAGAGTAGATAGGAAGAATTCGAAAGATTTGTGTTAATTGATGGTTTGCAAAATGCTATGATATATCTAGGATTTCATCAGTTTCATTTATCATATCGTGCTCTATTTTAAGTAATAGTGTTTAGCTTGAGCTTAGCCTTGTGAATTTAAGTCCTTACATATATTCGGTATGTTAATTTTGAGTTTCATATTTGCAAATAAAATAAGAGGATCTATCATAAGAATAATTTAGGCTCGAGCTCTTTATGTTTCAGTAAACAGGTCATGTTATAGGTATGTAGCTTAGTGATTTTAAAAGTTTAAACATTGGCAGTGTGAGGATTTCTTGTGAACATTTAGATTCTTTACAATCTTGTGGAAACTTGGATCAGTTGAGAAATTTACAATGTGTTAAATTTTAAAGCCATAGATTTTTGAGTTATGTTTCCTCGATTATGCTATGTTTTCAGTAAGAAGTTAATTATTTTGGAAAGCGTTGCCATTTCATTTTAAATTGAACAGTAAATTGATTTCAATCCAGAGTAGATCGAGTAACTATTTCAGCATTTAATAATAGAGTGTGTGTGTGTGAAGTTCTTTTTATCAGTTTAGTAAAAGCATAGATTGGTTAATGATTTGATTCTTTGGAGTTATTTTGTGGAACTTTAAATGAGTTAGTGTCCCTTTTTTAATTCATCATGGAAACTTCTCGTATGCTTTGTTTTCATTGTTGAGGAGATGATTTTGTTAGAGATCATTTCAACTTTAACATACATGAGGGATAATGTTATTTGGGAAGTTTGATAGGCTATTTTGTCTGAATTTGAAAGCAGTAATAATAATCATTAGATCTTAAATAGATTTCTTTTGATAGTTAGATAGCTTGTTATAGGGTTTGGAACTCTTCCTAAATTAGGTCGATTCATTGCATGAATTATTTGTGATCATTGGATTCAAAATACTGAAATAACTTTAGATCTTTGGCATTAGGAAGTTAAGATCAAAAGTTGTCTTGTTATCTTAAAGTTGAGACTTGTAGAGTAGGTTAAGAGTAAATGTCTTTTGAGAAGTTGAAATTGGTTTTGTAAACATATAATTCTTTTATTTGACTTCTGATTGCATACAGTAATTGGTTTGAGTTAGTATGACTAGAATTTGGTTTGATAAATGAATGTTTCTTTAGAACTAATTCCAACCTTTGTCCTTATGCATCAATTGAGTGAATAATTAGTTTCATGAATTATGATTTTCTCTTGGCACTGATAGAAGTTGATTCTCAGTAAATTAGATCAAGTTAGGATCATCTCATAGCTCTTTGAAATTATCATAGGAATTTAGCCCTAGATTATCTTACCCTGCACATACAGTGTAGTAACTCGAAGTTTACCTACCTTGGTCAATAATTAAATTGAAAGTGAATTATTTCGTTATATATTTTTCCTGATAAGTATATGCACTAAAGTAAACCTTTCCTAAGCAATGGTCAACCATGGTTTAATATAGTCAAACAAAGTTTAAAGTCAAGCAACCATAAACAATGGTAAACCATGGTTCAAAATCAACCATAGTCTACCATGATGCAAACCATAGTTAACCATGTTGCCCTAAATTCAACCATGTTAAAACATTATTCAACCAAGGTTTAATATGGTCAAAATTAGTCAATCATAATTTGACCAGGCCCTTCGTCAACCATGGTTAGCGATGGTGTAACCATGGTCAAACACTATAAACCATGGTTTAACAATGCTTGGTTAAGCTACTCCCAATCATGTCAACCATGGTCAACCATGGTCTAACATGGTCTTCCATAACTAAAACAATTCAACCATGGCTTACTAAATTCAACCCTAGTTAACCAACATCAACCATAGTTAGCCATGGTTAACCAAAGTTAACCACGGTCAATGATGAGATGTCATTAACCATGGTTAAACACAGTTAACCTTGGTTAACCAAAGTCAACCATAGTAAACCATGATGAAACCATAAGCAACTATGATGCACTAAGTCAACCATATACAACCATGGTGCGCTAAAGTCAATGATGCCTTTGTTACACCTAAATCTTGTCACCATCATGTTCATGAGATTGGTACTTTAGTTTTTACATCGATCCCTCATAGTGTGAATTTCCAATATTGATTGAAAGAATTTTTTCTTGTTTGTTTTTTCATATATTGAAGCACCACCACATCTTGCACATTGACATGAGGCGCCAGACATCCCCAACGCACCTTACACACAAGAAAAGTGAGGTGATGTCCCTATTTCCTTAATACAACATCTGTTACCCTTGACCAACGTTTCTTGTCCTCTTGCAAAGTATGGTTCCCTTCACAAAACGCAAAAGAAGAGAATATTTCGAGAAATTTCTAGAAGAAACCGTCATGGATCCTCATCCCAACTGACTTGTATAGGTGGAACTCAAATTCCTCAATCTTTGGGATGATCCACTAACCTTATCCCTAAAATATTCAACATATTATATCATCTTTCACCTTTAAATATACCCTCACCCCTCATGGTTAAGGGAGGAAGAAAGGAGTGAGAGCACCCAAATGTTATCCAAATAGTGCTGAACTTTTGATGCATTGAAGCTAGATGAGACTTATAGGCAAAGTGTCCATTGGAAGGTATTCTCAACATCAAGGCTTGGTTGTAATTCTTTTCTATTCAATTTAATACAAATATTTTCTCTCTTTCCCATAGATAATGTATGTACCATGTTATATTATCTATTGTTTTTCTCCTTGATAATTAACATAGGATTATCTTATTATGTTGTTGCTTTCACCGTGTTTGCTTGTTCTTGTGTGTTTGTTGCAAGTGTCCTCCTTTAGCCAACTTGGATCGCAAAGAACATTCAAGAGATAAGGACGAAGTTCGAGTAAGGTATGAGAGCTTAATATCCAAGTAATTTGATATACTAGGGAAATATTGCATAGTTGTTCTTGCTTGTTCTAGATCTACATCATTTAGCCTAGGGAAACAATCTATGCCCACATGGATTGAATAATTTCGGTAAAACAAATTTAGCGACTCCGTTGGGGAAGAATTCTTAGTCTTTGGTAAGTTGATATTGTCATTTGTCCTTTTGATTTGATAAATTTGCCTCTTCTCACCTTTAAATCTCCATGTTTTGGCTTACTGGATTTTCCAGTGGATATTTGGGATTTATATTTCATGTTTTAACAAACTTCTTATTTCATATTTTTTATTTTTCATTTATTCAAATTCAAACTACACCACTGTGCCTGGGATGTGTATTAAGTGTGGTATACCTCTGTCACCGTGTTTTGTTTTCCTCCAACGTGCGGAGCCAACTCCTTTTTCCTGCATAAAAAGGAAAAAGTGCAGTGTTGGACTACTAACGCCCTAGTGTCAGCCAGCAACCTACGATGCCAAGTATTTTGAGCTCCAGTTTGCAATTTGATTTTTAGATGCATGTTTCAGTTTTCAAGATTGTGATCTGATAGTTATAGTAGTCATTCAGATTCAGCAGGTGATCTCATTTTTTAATTTGGTTTTCTTTCAAAAAATTATGATTGTTTTTTTCATAAGTGATTGTCGTTGGTTGAAAATTTTGTGTCTTGAAAAGAATTGGATTTCAGTAGATCTCTGAAATCTATAATCTTTGACAGGAACAAGAAAATATCTTTTAATTTTCTTCATTAGTTATAAAAAGGACTTTTGTGTGCTTTTTATAAACATTTGAAAAAATTCATAAAAATATTTATCGGAAAGGGCCCTTGATTAGTTTCATACACTTTCAATTGTTTAGTTTTGTGATTTTCCTTCCTACCATAACAGAAAAATAACACAAAGATTTTTTGCATTTATTTCATTTTTGTTTTAGTTGGAAAACTTGAAATCTTTTTTGTACAAAGTCATAGTGATCTTTTCTTGTTCTTAATTAGAGATCTCGTTTCTTTTCAATTGAAGAAGAAAATATGTTTTGTTTGCATTAGGAACGGAACAAGTAAAGGTTTGATTTCATTTTGTTTGGGATTTATTTTGTGTTTTAGAGAAAAAATGAACCTTTATCCCTCTCTTAGGTAAGGTATCCCTTAAATGATAAAGTGAACGACTTGCATTTTCATGCTTGCATGGTTTCCTAGTGAGGTCCTCATGCATTCACCTAAACTCCTAGATAAAATTAAAGCGGTAGTCTAGGGTAAATTTTTTAGCAAGGAGTAATAGGTTAGAGATGTGTTTCAGCATCTTTAAGCGTGGGAGTTGTAGTTATCTTCGTGCACTGCATCCCGGGGATTGTGCATTTCTTCCACGTACAAGTTGGTATATCGGACGACATTTCACACACCCTTGCAGTATATAGAAAGGTATTAACATACTCAACGGTATATCAGAAGGACCCTTTTGTACGGTTGTGCACTAGACAACACTACTACAGATTTGAGCTCCCATGTACCTTGTGTATATAGGGAGACACCATTAGGTATCATGTGACCATCCTAGAAAAACATTTTTGTCATCTTATCATTGCAATACACTGAGAACATCACTCAAGGAGCTACTACGCACGTATCATCCAAGTAGATGGGTATTCAAGAAAGGGTATGGTCCCAATCCTCCTTGTTTCGCTCTACTATTGGACCCTATGCTATATCACAAGTTGTAATGGTTTGAAAAATCCCATGAGGATCTAGAACTTTAATCCACTCCTCTCACATGCTTTTCTTGTCGCCTTAGTTTGAGTAGAGCTTATTTTGTTCGATCTAGTTAGAGGTTTTTAGAGAAAGTTTGGCCCATCACGTTGGTCAAACAACCCTTGAGACGATCACGTTGGATACGTGGATTATCGCCAAAACATCCTTCAAACCCTATAACCCAATCTCTCATGGAACAAGATATGGATGTTAATTCATATGTAGGAAGTGGGTCTCTTCCGAAATTGGAAGGAGTTCCTATGACGAAAAAAGGGGGAGATTTTTCTCTCCTTGCCAATGTTCCTATTACCGACTATTCATTGTCATTGACAGTGGAACAATCGTATTTCCAAAATATATCTTTTGTAGTACATACTCCGACAAGTTCGATGTTCAACCAGCCTAACCCAGATGATCCAGTTGTTACTATGTTTGGTCCAACTTCTCCATTTTGGGAAACTACTTTATGCCAACCTATTTCTAAGTTTGGTTCTACCTGTGTCACTAATGTCCCCTCGATGGAGTTAAATCCTAGCACTAGAAGGAAATTTCATTATCTAGTACCAAGTCACTTCCTCTGTGGATATTTAAACATGCCTTCTAGTCAGGTTGTTGCTAATGCTTCTCCTACTCGTACAGTTAAAAAAATTAGTGCACACTTTATGCACACCACTCTAGTGGCAATCTCATAATCTACCCCAAATCTAGCTTCAAATACTTCAATGAGAAGTACTTACATGTCTTCCATGAATTTTCCTAGTGTAGTTGGGAGTTAGTATTTTCTTTCTACATCCCTTGCAACTGGAGGTCCTTATGTGCCCACTTTTCATAATATTTCATGAGCCATGCCTTTAGTTGTAGGATCTAGTGGACCCAGTGGTTATGTTCATATTTCACAGCAGCGTGCATATGCTTGGGTTCAACATCAACAGCCTAATGTTGGTAACTAGTACTACACGAGGGCATAGTACAAAAACCCTTTGTATGTACCTTACCTGGGTGGCGTTACAAATCAATGGACATAACCTGTTTATGGACCCCAACCTAACCCTGGTCAACCTTTTATAGGGCAGAATGTTCCCAACTATCAACAGTATGTGGGTAACCATGGACATGATTAGTCGACCTACATACCTATTAGGGTTCCCATGTTGTATCAGTATTACAACTACCCTTAGCCAAATAGGAAACTTCCCTTTTTGGCAACGTTGGATTTTCCAGACTTGTCAATATTGATAAATTATCACATCTTACATTACCCTTTTTGGCCAACTATTCCAATTAAGTTGTCTTCAGACATTCCAAAGTTTGATGAAAAGCAAGGTGAAGATCCTAAGAATTATGTAATGATGTTCCATATATGATTTTCATTGAACTCCTTGATGGATGATTCTATTCATCTACAACTCTTCCATATAACTTTAATCGGTACGACTATAAAGTGGTTTATTGAACTTTCGCAACATTCGTTTATGGACTTTAATTCTTTGGCGATGTCATTCCTTACACACTTTCAACTACCTATTTGTTATGAAACTGGTACTGACCTTTTGACTTCTCTCCACCATTCCACTTATACGCACATATCTTATCATATTCATGAGTGGAGGAGTCGGCGAAGATTAATCAAATCCCTTGTTCCATATCATTCATTACGTGATTGGTTTACTAAGTCAATATTATCCCCCATCGCCATAGATGTTGCCATGGGAGGTGATGTTACTGAAGAGAAACTATTAGTCGTGCATAGTACTTGTACTTAATTTACTCCAAATCCAAAAATTTATATGAATTAATCCCTGAAGCTCCTTGTCCCATCAATGATCCTTCCAAACCACTTTCTGAACCTCCTGTGGATGGTCTTGTAGGTTTTATTCAACCCCAATATGGAGCAAAAACCATTAAGCAACAAAGTTCTTCTTCTCCAAAAACCACTTCAACTCCTATTGTTTCTGATGAGTTGAATGTGGTTCAATCCTTGCAATCACCTAGGAATAAAAAGAAGGGTAAAGGTAAATCCAAGTAACATGGAAACCAGCAGGAGAGTCCAAAAACTTTGAATCCAAAAAATGAATCCAAACCAAAACAGAAAGCTAAGTATTTTTTCCTCTTGTGTGGTGTTGATCACTTTGCTAAATATTGTCCCAGACGTGAAGATATTAATAAGTTTTTAAAGAATAATCTCGCGCTGACAGTGTTGACTGGCCCTTTCCCATCACAACAACAGTTAGTATACCATCAGTCTTTACATGGTGCCTCTTGTTCTATTGAAGAAATCAAGATGATATATGTTGAAACAATTAGGTTAACTACAAGAACACGGACTTATGAAAAGTCTCCAGAGAAAAAGGACAAAGGTGCTTCTTTCGATAAGGCTCATTCTTCTTCCTCATCTCCTTCTACTAATCTTATCACTACTGAAAAACAGATTCCTAACACAATTTACGTCCTCCAAAGAGTATAATTCATAAATCGGTGTTTAATCCTAGCTCTAGAGCTGCCCAATATTATTATATTATTGAAGATCTGGCTCAAGAACTGTGTGCTATGTCCACTTTAGAAGTACTCTAGACATGTCATACTCAACGTAAGAACTTGGTGTCATCTCTTGGGGATTTAAATCCATAGAATTCGAGTACTATCACCTTTAATTTGGAATGCTTTAAACTAAGCTTATCTCACCAATTATCTTTTAAAATTGCAACCAAAGTAATTGGTAGGAACGTCCATCACACTATATTAGACGAAGGAGCTTGTACCTCAGTGAGGTCTATGTCTTGTTGGAGAGCCATTGGTTCTCCTGAAGTTAACCTTTCACCTACCACGCCAAAATATTTCGACGGATGGGGTTTTCAACCTTATAGTTTGTATCGACTTTATCTATTGAGTTATGGGGGGAAACCATCTCTATTCATGTAGAGGTGGTCGAGGTAGCTTTAGATTACAACCTTTTTTTGGTAGGAAATCGTTCTATACCATGACTACGGTTACTTCATCAGTATTTCGTTTACTCCAATTTCCCCACCAAGGAAAGATTGTAACTATTAACCAGCTCGATTTTTGTTCTCTGAATACTACTTCCACCATGGTAGATAACGTTCCTTTGTTGGGGCAGTCAGCTACTCAAAATATGAATATAGGGGTCGAGATTCTCAAAGACTCTACCCTTATGGAAGTCTTTCCTTCTAATAGTTCCCCCTTTACATCGCAAGTTGCCTCGGTGAATATGATAACCTCTAATGTCGATGACATATCTAAAGGTAAAACAATTGTTGATGTACCTTCTATGAGTCCTCCTGAAGCACTTTATGATGCCATCCAGTCCACTTCTGATGCCTATATTGGTGACTACTATTTGGTAGCATCATACCCATATTATCTACCTTATTGGTTATATTCCCCTCCCCCTACTCTCAATTATCTCTTGCAGACTTTACCTTTGGATGAGTCTATCATGGAAATTATGAGTTTGGCTGAATCTCTGTGGGAATATCATCATCATAGATCCTCTTTCCTTCCCAATTCCAATTTGGTAGAGTATGGTTTTGCATCGTTCATTTCTTCTTATATTGTCGAAAATCCTCAGTCACTTGTGTTCATATAAGGTACTGATTCTGAAGGAAACATGTGTAATGTTGCTTAGACTATCGCTATGGAAATATCGGTGAAACCTAAAGTTGTTGAACATGTCTATATAGACCAGAACTGTTCCACATTTGAAATTGAAATTTATACGGCCTTTTTTAAAGACTTTCGAGATGTTTTTGCCTGAAGTTATGAGGAAATGTCTGGTATTGATCCATCGATTGCTGTTCATGAGATCAAGACTTATCCAGCAGCGAAAATCATTAAGCAAAAACTTCATCAAATCCATCCTCGAAAATCTGCAGCTATTAAAACCGAAGTTGAAAAACTTTTAAAGGTTGGTTTTATTTACCCCATGTCGTTAACATAATGGGTGTCCAATATTGTTCCTGTCATGAAAAATCAAGGCACTATTAGATTTTGTTTTGATTTTAGGGATCTAAATAGGGCTTGTCCCAAATACAACTATCCTATGCCCTATATCGATCAAATTATCGACAATTATGATGTAAGCGTTATTTTGTCCTTTATGGATATCTCTTTTGGCTACAATTAGATTGAAATATTTCCCGTCAATCAACATAAGATGGATTTCATTTGCTCATGGGGAACCTTTGCGTATCACCAACTTCCTTTTAGTTTGAAGAATGTCGGGCCCACCTTTCAGTGAGCCATGTCATATGTTTTCACAATATCAAACAGATAGTGGAACATTACTTGGATGACATACCTGCTCATTCACAACTGCGAGAAGATCATTTCGGGCATCTCAGGGCCATATTCCTTCGATGGTTCCACTATAACATCCACCTTAATCCACATAAATGTGTTTTTTGTGTGGAGATTGGACATGTTATTGGATGTATTGTTTCTAAGGATGATATTCGTATTGACCCTTTAAAATTTGCGGCTATTCTAGCCTTAGCCCCACCTACCAACATAGTTGAACTTCAAAGTTTGCAAGAGAAGGCAAACTTTCTATGTCGTTTTGTATGCAACTTTAAGGAGAAAACACATGGATACATGCAAGTGTTGAAAAAGAACACTTTGTTCATTTGGGATGATCTAGCTCAGCAACCTTTCGATAATCTGAAACATGCGATCACACATTCACTTGTATTGCATCCTCCTAATTATTCGAAAGATTACCTGTTATATCTCATGGCTTCTACTACTACTATCGGCATGTTATTAGTGCAAGAAGATCAAAATGGACAGAAACATGTGATCTATTATCTAAGTAAGAGTATGATAGATTCTGAAACACGATATTCACATGTTGAGAAGTTGGCTTTCGCCACATTCATAGTCGTTCAACGTTTTCATCAATACATTTTGCTTCACATGACTATTGTTCTTACGAACTTCAATCACATGTATTATATTCTGACTCGTTAGGTATTGGGGGCCAAGTATTCTCGTTAGATAGTTATCCTACAAGAATTTGACCTTGAATTCGCAAAATCCACTTCTAAAAATTCTATGATCTTTGCAGAATTAATGTGTGACCTTCCCCGTGCTACTATTGAGACTAATTCCATTGACTCGCTTCAAGATGAGTTTTTGTTTCTTATTATCACGTTCGATCCTTGGTATGGAGATCTCATTTTGTATCTCTAAACTCAAAGCTTTCATCCCAATTTATCTCAAGACGATCATCATCGTATTTGACATCACCCAAAGTATTATATCATTATGAATGACACTTTCTATCAACATGGTATTGATTTCATTTTACGATGGTGCTTGACCCATGAAGAGGTTGAACATGTATTGAATGATTGTCACTCCTGAGCATGTTGCGATCACCTTTATGGCATGGATACAACCCAGAAGATCCTTTCAGCTAGCTATTTATGGCCTTCAATCTTTAAAGATTGTCATGAGACTATTAAGAAATTCCCACCCTGTCAACTTTTTTATCCTAAAAAGAGAACCCACCCAAATCCTTTACACACCATCATTTTCATTGGCCCTTTTTCCACATGGGGGATTTATTTCAAGCATTGTATTCCTAACTCAGCTGGGGGCATGGTTACGTCATTGTACCCATTGATTACTTCACTAAATGGGCTGAAGTAATGCCTACATATGTTGAGGACGGCTAGACTCTCGCTATATTTCTATTTAATCACATTATTTCTAGGTTTTGGGTTCCTCAAGCCATAGTAACTGATCACGGGTCTCATTTTCATAATCAAATGATGACCGAGTTAAGTGACAAACTGGGTTTTCTCCATGAAAACTCAACTCCTTACTATCCACGGGATAATGTCCAGGTTGAAGCCATTAACAAAGTTTTGAAAACTATGCTCCGTAGGATGGTAGGCGATCATAAGTCAAACTGGAATTTGACATTGTTTTCGGCACTATGGGCATATAGGAACACTGTAAAAACAACAACTAGATTTACACATTTACAAATAGTTTATGGACTAGAAGTTGTTTTTCCTATCGAATGTGAGATTCCATCTTTGAAGCTAGTCGTTGATATTTAACCCAACACTACAACTGATGAGGAACGTTTTGTTTATCTCACTAACCTTGATGAAAATGCATCGGTATGTTTCTATTTCTAATGAGTCACATAAGAATCGTGTCAAGGCCCAATATGATAAGTTAGTTCAACCTCAAGTGTTCAATGAAGGAGACCTTGTTTTGACCTATGATTAGAAACATGATAAGTTCGGAAAAGGTAAATTCGAGTCAATGTGGTATGGTCCCTATGTCATAATTCAAGGCTTGAGAAAAGGGGCCTACGATTTAGTAGATTATGACAATATAACTTTTGGGTAGTGCCGCAATGGGATTTACCTGAAGAGGTACTATGCTTAAGAAATTTCGCATTTGTACCTTACATATTTTATGTATAGTTAACTTTAGGTGTGGTCTGATTCCTTGTTTTGGTGTGGTTTGATTCTTGTCTTGTCCATGACTATTTATCTTGTGTCATGTGTTGAATCTGCAAATGGCTTATTTCTATGGCTTTTCGGACGGTGCCAATCGTCATACCCTGAACCTTGATTCAACATCTTGTATACTTTATTCTCAATCCCATGACCTGGTTAGTTCAGGTGGAGTTTGCTTAGGTCCAACTACTAATAATATTTTTGAATATCACGCAGTGATATGATTTTTTACCGAAGCTTCCTCCCATGGTGTCAATCATACCATTGTCTACCTAGACTCACAGTTAGTGGTTTCTTAGTTGAATAATATGTATGCCACCTCCAACCTAGTACTCTTTCGTCTCTTCTGGAGGGTACATTTCATTGAACGGTCATTCGAGTCTATAACATATCAACATGTCCCGAGATGTTTTAATTCAATTATTTATTCACTTGCAAACTACATTTTGGATTGGGATATTGCACATTCTTAACAATTTGATATTTAAAATAACATGCAAATTTATAAATTAAGCAGTGTAAAGATGAGACTCATGTTATTTTCCATTTCAACACTTTCCTTTGAGCCGCAAAATAGAAGTTTGTATGTATTATGCATAAAATTTTGTACAAAAAAGTGGTTTTAAGACCAAGTCTGAAGGATAGTAGCTTTCAATATAGCAAGATGAAAAAAAGGACTGAAGCTCATAGCTTTCAGTGAATATCCCTACTGAACACTAATGTTGTTCATGATAACACATGATAGCCATGGCCACCCTGTGAAGTAGCCATCCAAAGCATCCAGATACACCAGTTGTGTGTCGTTGGTATCTCCTTGGTAGATCATCTATGGATATATATGGGATATCCATGGTGAATCTCTGGAGGTTCTCATCGACATCATGTAGCTCCTTAATGGCCTCTCGATCTTTAGTTTCTACAGCCCTAGCTATCCCTCGCCTCTCAAAGGGAGAGTATCCATCTAGCATGGACGCCCCAACATCTTTATAGTAAGGAAAGTTGTCTCAGTACCATATACTTCAAAATACATAAAAATCATAAAATAAAAAATATTTGGTAGAGTCTTTCTTACCAAGGTCAACCCACTACTCTCCCTCAAGAAGAACAAAGTATGGATCTCCGCGAAAGTCGTTGCACGTATAGGAATAATCCTGTACCATCAATAGATTATCTTTCAACCAATGTAAGAATGGTGTTCTATATGTGATCATAGACCCACCATCGCCATGGTGAGCCATCACCTTGACCCATCACAACATGCGTGGATCTCGTTCATCAAGCTCGTTGATCACGACTTGCGGCCTAAAGTGTGGGACCCTTTCCAGAAAGAAAGATACTACAATGGATCTGTAGCCAAATTGTTTTAACTCACCCCTATGGCACTTTGTGAGTTGATCTTTCAAAACCAGCAGTATTCCCTCATCCCAGTTAAACACTGTGGGATCCATACATTCCAAGGCATAAAGCATATGTACCTTAGAAGCTTGATGCAATGCACGGATCCCTGCCACCCTCTACATGGTAAATAGGATGGTCTTGAGGGATATATCCATCACATTCTTTATAGGGATATTCTTACCACTCATTTATGTTCCTGGAGTACAGTACTCGGCTATGAGAGCCTCTATAGAATCTTATTTGCCTCTCAGACCAGCTAATACAATGGGTGCACCTCGCCTAGACAGTTCGGTGAGGAAGTAAATATCCTCCACATCCAAGGTTAGGATGTGGACTCCCACCTCAAAATACGGTTGTCGGGACTCCACATCTTGATCAAATAATCCAGTAGCCAGACTTGTGCTCTCATGCGTAGCACTTTGAAGAATTTCAGGAGTCCACACTCATGAAGTGCATTTACGGTAATTGGGTCATTTTTGACACGCGTATCATCCATTCCATGTTCTTTCTCTTCCATACCACCATGATTGCTTTCAAACCTATCAATCAACCAATTTGAAGCGTCAGTGACCATATTCAAACCTTAAAGCTTTTTTTTGCTTCATTATTTGGTTTTTGGGGCCATAATGCGTCACTGCACCCCACATTCTTCCACACAGCGATGTCATCGCACCTTCTGTGAATGAATTACGCGGTGGTAGGTCACTACCGCACTTCCCGCATGGGAAAACTCCGGTAGTGCGAGGACACATGACGCCCTTAAAGAACAACTCTAAAAACCTAAAAAATAACCTTAAATAAAAAAATGAAATCGTAGAAATGAATATGAGGGAGAGAACATGTACCTGGTCCAGATGAAATGAGAAATGATCGACTATATCTCCTGTAATCATCACAAAACATCTTACCTCAAAAGGACTCTTCTTCACTAAATTGGGTAAAAAGACAAATGGTAAACAATCTTTTACTATTTTCACCTATTTATTTACTATTTGGCTTATTTATTAATGATTTTTCATTATTTTTTACCCATAGTGGTCAAATATTGCTTGATTTTGTCAAAATAATGTTTGAAAATCTTTTGTTGAGAACTGCAGGATTAACAGAGATGTTTTCTTGGTTACTGGAGAGTTTTATTTTTGTCTTTCTCATTTTCTATAAAATCAAAAAAAGCTTTTGAGCGCTCTTAATACCATAGCCGTGCTGGTTTAAATTCGATACAAAGGTGTCGAGTATACTTTTATCACTTTTTTGGGCTTGTTAAACTATTTACGAAAAAGGAACCACCCCAAAGTCAACTTTAATATCTTTTTAGACTCTCGAAATATGAAAATATTGTCGAGTGCACTTGTCCCTTTCACACACGTAAAATTATTTGAAAGGTTGTGTTTCGTACAGTAGTTTACCCCTTTTTTGGTTCGGCTATAATAATTACAAAAAAGGTAAGCTCTAGTCAAATCATTGACTAGAATAGTTCTCATAAGTATTATTTTACACTTTTTCGGGCCTCAGGGACTAAACTTACAAAAAAGAACTTTTTTGGAGTCTTCTTTAGTTCATTCAGACTTTATAAACATGAATGACACCGAGTTTTCTTTAATTGGAATCGTTATATTAAACATTGAAACACCCTCTCTGGGAACAAACCCCTCATTTCTCAGGTTCATAAAACATGTGAGATTGGAGTCATCGAAAGGATAGGTTATATCGATCGTTTGTTACCCTTTTCCATCTCGTCAAAAAGAAAAGAGGCACTCATCAATCCTGATGGGTAAATTAAGGGAATGGGAGATCATTTTATCATTTGTATTAATGGAAGCTTTTAGTCACCTTTGAACATTGCACCTGTCTACATTTCATTCAAACAATTGGGTATTTAGTCTGTCTCTAAGTTGATCCACTTTCATGAGTCATCTTACTCCTTTGAGTCATTTCAAAGAATGTGTCGTCTTTCGTCGCATTATGTTGTGGTATTTGCCTCATTAAGTCAATGCTGCCAAATATTCAGTTGTGTCATTCAATGTTCAAAGCAAGTTATGTGTTGAAATTACTCTATGCATTTCAACCTGCCTCTCTTTTTTGTTGGTGCCGTGGTTACTTGATACTCAAAATTGTTTCCAACAACTTTGTTCCAAGTTTCGTGACGTTGATGTGAGATTCATCATGTCCCTCCTTCGAAGAGACTATTCCTGTCAACATTGGCACATCTTCCGGGAACTAGTCTTATAAACTAGTTAGTACCTTGAGACCCGCATGCCTCAATTGTAGGTTTCCCCACTTTCAACAATAGGCTTTCATCATTGCCCTTTAATCAAAATATTCCACCAAATGTTCGACTTCAGTTCATCTATTCACATTCGGAGGAATGTACTAGGGTATCTTGGGAATAATTGACATTAATGGTGATTTCCATCGCACTTGTTAAAGGTATACATCAATGATGGTAATCAAGTGGTTTCTACCATGTTCCAAATCATGACATATATTCGCATGGATAGAATCGTACTATTTGGGATTGGAATGAAGACCCTGAGTGGTTAGGGATTCACTTGAATATATGTCTATCCTCAGGTTGCAATTGAGTATTTTTTGAGTCATTGCATGGATACACATTGTATGTCAGTGGCTATGCTCAGATTTACATCAGTATGACTTAGATCTACATTGTATGTCTAGCAGTTTTGTCTGAATTTGAGTCTTTTTTGCATGGGTATATGTTGAATTTATGTAGCCATGAATTTTTGTATCTCACATAGATCTGCGCTGTATTGATTGGAAACCATTTTGTGAGTCATTTAATACATGTATCAAACTGTAAAGTATTGTAGAATGATCTTGATTGTTGATAGGTTTCGACCGTTGAACTTTTGCCTCGAAGTCATTACCCTTTCTATCAAAGTATTTTTCCTATTGTTCCTCTCTAGCCTCATACTTTGGGTGGAATTATGTTACACCTAAATCTCATAACCATCATGTTCATGAGATTGGTACTTCGATTTTTACCTCCATCCCTTAAAGTGTGAATTGAAAATATTAATTGAAAGAATATTTACTTTTGTGTTTTTTCATATATTGAAGCACCACCGCACCTTTCACATTGACATGAGGCACCAGACATCCGCAATGCACTTTGCACACTAGAAAAGTGCGATGTTGTCCCTATTTTATTTAATACAACATGTGTTTCTCTTTACCAATGCTTCTTGTCCTCTTGCAAAGTGCAGTGCCCTTCACAAAATGAAAAAGGAAAGAGAATATTTTCGAGAAGTTTCTAGAAGAAACCCTCGTGGATCCTCATCCCAATTGACTTGCATAGGTGGAACTCGAATTCCTCCATCTTTGGGATGATCCCTTAACGTTATCCCTAAAATATTCAACCTATTCTATCCTCTTTGGCCGTTAAATATACCCTCGCCCATCATGGTTGAGGGAGGAATAAAGGAGTGAGAGAACCCAAATGCTGGCCAAATATTGTTGATTTTTTATGCATTAAAGCTAGGTGAGGCTTAGAGGCAAAGTGTCCATTGGAAGGTCTTCTCAACATCAAGGCTTGGTTGTAATTCTTTCCTATTAATTTTAATACAAATATGTTCTCTCTTTCCCATAGATAATGTATGTATCATGTTATATTATCTATTGTTTTTATCCTTGATCATTAACATAGGATTATCTTATTATCTTATTGCTTTCACCGTGTTTACCTTTTCTTATGTGTTTGTTGCAGGTATCCTCCTCTACACAAGTTGGATCGCAAAGACAGTTCAAGAGACAAGGACGACCTTCAAGTAAGGTATGAGAGCTTAATATCCAAGTAATTTGATATACTAGGGAAAAATTGCATAGTTGTTCTTGCTTGTTTTAGATCTACATAATTTAGACTAGGGAAACCGTCTGTAACCACATAGATTGAAGAATTTCCATAAAACAACCTTAAAAATGGTAAATTGTGGTTTAATATAGTTAAACTTAATTTAAATTCAATCATGCCTAAACAATGCTTAACCATGGTTTAAGTTCAACCTTGGTTTAATGTCAATCATCTAATAAAGTCAACAATCGTTTAAAAGAAAACCATCATGGTTAGACAACCATGCCTAAACAATGTCAACTATAATTTAGTATCAAGATTCATCAAACGTTTTTAAATTCAACAATGCCTAAACATTAGTCAACCATGGTTCAAAGTGAACCTTGGTTTAAAAGTCAACTATGTATGAAATTCAACCATGGTTAGACATTAAGATGTTAACTATGGATTAAAGTCAACCATTGTTAGACAATGAGATGTCAACTCTAGATTAAAGTCAACCATGGATAAATAATGAGATGCCAACTATGGATTAAATTTAACCATGGTTAGATAATGAGATGTTAGAGCATATCCAACCATGATGCACTAAATAATTTTATGACAACCATAATGCTCTAAAGTCAATCATTCTTAAACAATGGCCAACCATGGTTTAATATAGTAAAACTTAGGTTAATGTTAACAATAATCAACCATGGTTCAAAGTTAACCTTAGTTTAAAGTTAGTTATGAATTGAATTCAACTATGCCCAAGTAATGGTCAACTATATTTTAACCAAATTCAACCATGTCAACATAAAGTGAAGCATATATAACCATAGTCAATCATGAGATGTGGTCAAATGGGGTTAAATATAGTTATCCACGGTTAACTAAAGTCAACCATGATGCACCCAAAGTCAACTATGAAACAATCATAGTCCACCATGGTTAACTGAAGTCAATCATTGTCAAGTATGATGAACTAAATTCAATCATTCCCATGTTGAAGCATGATGCACTAAAGTCAACCATTCCCATAATCAAGCTTATGCACTAAAGTAAACCCCATCTAAATAGTGGTCAACCATGGTTTCATATTGTAACACACCTAGAACTGAAAAATAAATATTTTATTTATTTCAGAAAACATTATGTTAAATTTATTGTAAAGTTTTTATGACCAAGTTGGTCAAGGATGACTGTAATTAAAGAATTGTTTATTTTAATAATTAAATAGAAGAGACACCTATCCAAAGGAGACTGTTGAATGAGTGTTCATTGACCCACTAGGAGGAATGAGCAGTTGTAGAAGGCTGGTTGACAAGTGTAAGCACTAGCATTTCACTTTCTAGCTGTTGCAGGAAGCATAATCCCTTAAAATGTGGTGATGTTCCCTGAGAGGGGGAACTGAGCTAGTGGCTCATTTAATCCCAAAACTGACCCAAAGACCTAGGAAGTCTTATAAATACCATCAAATTGAGCAGGAGGATCACTATTACTCATTCAATTTTCCAAGTGAATGAACCTTGTGACTGTTGTAAACTAGAAGGTTAGGCACACAAAGAATTTGATGAGGGGATAGCTAAAGTGGAATTGTTGAGTTAAGTATGCTACTGAGTGCTAAGTTATAGCAAGTTGTTGTGTGGGATATTATCCAGTGATATTCCTCCTAGTGGTTCGGTGAATAGGATCGGGGTTCCTAAGAAAGTAATCTTGGCTACTTTAGAAGACGGTTGGGTGGAACTATCTCCTATGGGTGTTTGTCCCCTTTCTGCAAGCTATCCAGGTTCTAATTATTGTTATCTATTTGTGATTTAATTCTATGTTTGTATTTTAATTAAGAAGTATGCTCAGTATCTGTAAATTTTAGTTTAACTAGTTGATATTATCTATGATGTGAACTCTCTATCTGTAAATTGTTATAAGTAGATTTCGCATCTACAGAGTTTATTGGAAATTACTTATTATTGTGCTAAGAGGAGAAAGCTACAATCTAGTTAGTTTGAAGTTATTGTTTAATGATTTTTAATTGAATTTTACTGATTAGAGTAATCTTTTAAATTAAAATGATTCATTTACCTTCCCTTTGAATATTAATTATAACCTCAATACTTTAGTTATCCTTATTACACTATACTATTATTATCATTAGTAACTTTTAGTTAGTTTAGGGTTACAAGAATTAAGCTTATTTTAAATCAAGACTAGAGAAAAATCCTGTAGGAGTTATTACACAGGTTATTTTAATATGTATCTTTTTACTGATATTTTACCAGTAACTATACTAACTAATAAATCATCTACCTAGTTATATATTTCTGTTAAATAAACTAATCAGTGCTCCATCTACACAAAACAAGGGTTTTGGATATATATACACAGACACACACACACACACACACATTTTAAAGACTTATAAAAACAAACATCGAACAGTGAATTGAAATCAATAGCAAATACCCTATGTTATGTCCAGACCTTACACAATATATCGTATTTAAATCAAATTCAAATCCATGTCCGAGTTCTGGCCCACACACTGGAAACCTAGATACTAATAGGGTTTGGGTTTTTCTTTTAAATAGAGTTTCAGTATAAGTGTTTTATGGTCAATCTTCTACAAACTATTTTAAAATAATACAAAATCGAGATTATCGACAAGCCACAGTCGGGTTACAGGATGAAGGTCATTTGGGTATTGTCATCTGCACTTAAAGCGAACAGAATAAAAACACAACAACCTTAGGGATTGATTCATTTTGCTATAAAATAAGTATTATCCACTAAGAAAACTTAAATCATATTGACAATGGCCCTACGACCCTCTCTCAAACAAAGGTGACAGTGTAAGGCCTCATGACCATCATTTTAGTTTTATAAGAGAAAACCACAGAACTATAAAATCAAACACAACTGAGCCATATATATAATCAGTAATAAAAAATAGAGTAACATTTTTATATTACGTATCTTCTACAAAAATGTATAGAACCTCCATGGTTGCAATGTTATGTACAACAAAACGAAGCTACAGTACTGATTTTCAAAACATGATATTACATCAACACAAGCCCTCACGGGTTCACAACAAGAAGGTAAAACATTTACTGAGACAGTCGAATCAAAATTTAAATATTGTCCCAGCTTCAAGATAAGCTCTTACTACATAGTCATTTCGACTACATGAGTCTTTATAGTTTTCAAAACTTAAGTGCCTCATGGCTACCAAATGGAGCTTATCACTTTCATACCAAAGACAATGCAGATATGGGTTCTCAACCCATGCCAAGAAATCGTAGAAAACAGAGACAAGCCAGAAAATGCAAGCCACAGCAACCACCACTCTGATCCAATAGGTTGCAGGTATAGGTCTTATCGAAAACCATAGACGATGTGTTTATGAAGAGTAGCCACTCCCCTTTGTCGTAACCATCACTGATAAATCATGTTTTAGCACACAAAGGGCATATTTAAAACTATGTCTAAAAAATTAAAGAGTAATGAAATGTGGATTTTATTTCATAAGCTTTTTACTTGTAGACGCCAAGGACGAAGGTGACCACCAACAGTTTGGCAGTTGGTTGCATTTTCACAGAGAAGGAAGTTTTAAACTAACTGACTTGTAACCACAATGGAGATATGTTGTAACATTTGGAGCAATGATATCCATCACGAAGCTGAGTTCTCAAGCAAAGAACTAGATTCGAGGAGCCATGGCTCTTACTCTGGCAAAGAGAACCAAAAACACTTTAGCGTGGAATGAGGAAGCAAGATGAAGAGGTAGGGTTTATTGATGGGACTGAAATGTCTTTCAGATGGAAGCATTTACGCCATCACATGGACGACACATGGCCCCATTTATTTAAGGTCTTAAAAACATGAAATCATGTAACCTTTTGTGCATCAAACCTTTCACTTCGTAAATGTGGTTAAGGTAAGTTCAAAACCTTAGATCTTTGTTTTACCTTGAATGTTTATACTCTATTATTTCTTCTTCACAACCTTATGCTTGCTTTAACTTAGGCTTTGTACTCGGAGTTCTCTTTATTTGTTTGTCTTCCTCGTTAGGATCCTTAGAGGTGACTTAGCAAGACAAGGAACCTCTTTCATAGGGTACTTGCATGATAAAACCATTGGTCTATGCATTAGCTTTTAAGCTAAGTAAGACCTTAACCCACCCCTATAGCTCATCGACAATTTAAACAAAAGAGAAATCAAGAACACATTTGAACAAGTAAGGGAAGAAAAAATTTTATGACTTAATTCTCGTATCACAATGCAAATTTTAAGTATGGTCAACATAACTTTTAGGACAAGAAGAACTAGAATGTAAACCAGAATAGTGTTTCCTTATTCTTTTAAGTCACTTAAAATAATTATCGCATTATGACATGTATGTACGACCTTAACACAATACTAACTATTTTATGATTAAGGTTAAACCAGGTTGGAAGTGTTTGCATAACTATGTTAAGTATTGTTTACAGCCGCAGTAAGGATTATAATACAATTTTTTTTTCGTAAATTAGGAGATGTCACACATATAGTCAAACATAGTTTAAATTCAAGCATTCATGGACAATGTTCAACCATGGTTGAAAGTCAACCATAGTTTACCATGCTATAACTATAGTCAACCATGTCAAAACATTGGTCAACCATGGTTTAATATGGTCCATCTTAGTCAATCATAATTTGACCCCCTTCATCGACCATGGTTAACAATGTTCTAACCATGGTCAAAAACTATAAACCATGGTGTAACAATGGTTAGCCATGGTTCTCTAAGTTATGTCAACCATGGTCAACAATGGTTTAACATGGTCTTCCATAACTAACCAAATTCAACCATGGTTTAGTAAATTTAACCATGGTTAACGAACATCAACCATTGTCAACCATGGTTAACCAAATTTAATAGTAATCAACGATGAGATGTCATCAACTATGGTTAAACATAGCTAACCTTGGTGAACCAAAGTCAACCATAGTCATCCATGATGCAACCATAAGAAACTACGATTCGCTAAAGTCAACCACATTCAACCATGGTGCACTAAAGTCAACAATGCCTTAAAATTAGTAAATTATGGTTTAATATAGTCAAACTTAGTTTAATTTCAATCATGCCTAAACAATGGTTAATCATGGTTTAAGGTCAACCTTGGTTTAATGTCAACCTTGTAATAAATCCAACAATACTTTAAAATTCAACCATGCCTAATCAATGGTTAATTATAATTTAACAATGGTTAACATAAGTCAACCATAGTTTAAAACCAACATTAACATAGTCATCATTATTAACCAAAGTCAAACATGGTCCATGATGAGATGTGGTCAACCATGGCTAAACATAGTCAACCATGGTTGATTTATTAACATGGTTAACAATATTAATATGGTTATGTTCAACAACATTAATATGGTCAACAATAGTCACACATGCTTATATATGGTCAAACTCAGTTAACCACATTCAAACAGAGTTAACCATGAATATTATACTCAACTATAGAATAAAAATGAATATATATGTATTTATTTTATTTTATTTTTATTTTTTTTCCTATAAATAAAATTAGCTTAGTTCTTATTTGTATTTTTCATTATTCATACTCGTATTGTTGATATAAATAATTAAACTTATTATTATTATTAATTATTTAATTTTTATTTATTTATCTATATTATTTTTTATTTTTTATGTTTTCCTTTAGAAATGTTTTTTTAATAATAATAAAAATAATAATAATAATTCACTATTCCTTCCTTGTACACCAGTCGCCAACTAACACAGTCACATTTTTAAAAGTGGTTGATGTACACCTATCGACACCATTACATTTAAAAGGGGTGGAAAATACCATCGTTCGGTGTATATCAACCACTTTTAAAAATGTGGTTTTGCTAGTATGTATTTGTTCAATAAATAAGATTAAGATAAGTTTATAACAATTGTTATTTTAGTTGAAAGGTTAGAATATTTTTTCTAAAATTAAATGTTTTTTAACTATTTTTTCTGTAAATTAATAATTAAGTTGTTATGGTTATATAGAATTATTTTTGAGAAAAAAAAAGTATATGGGTAGCAAGTTATGGAAAAAGAGCCAAACACTACGTCGGATTTAGGAACATTTTAGAGGAGTGTCGCTATAATGGAATTAATATTTTGTGTTGCTTTGTTGAATTTAGAAAAATAATTGACACAATACCCAAATCTTGGAATAGATTATAATCTAGCTAAAAGTTCACTTTGATTGGAGAAATGCAACTCTGGACTATTTCAAAGATGTTGAACTTATCCTCCACACCACCTGCAAGGAAGAGTACATATGTTATATCTAATATAAGTTGCACGCCACTAATAGATGGAATCACTAATGGTTTCCAACATGGTTGCCAAATGTTCAATCAACATAAATTTTAAGAAAATATTATGAGATTCTCATTCCAAGCCTTTAACCTGAAGATGGCGCCTTAACTGGGTGACAAAGTTTATAAAAGTGCATGGAATTCTTCAACAAAGGGATTCTATGTAGCAATACCTTCAATTGTTGAGCTATGCACATATTATGGAAGACTTCATGTCATTGACATGACTTCCTTCAAGGTCAAATAATACATGTAAGATGATCCCAATGGATGTCAATGCCTCCCGGAGAAACAAATTGTTCAAAAGTATGTGGGCATCAACTTATTCATCTACTTTGTGTAATTTGAACTTAAATGTTTTGCAATACTAAGGGGTTGCTTTTGAAGGATTTTACTGATAAACTGATTTCATATGATATTTAGTAAATCAAGCAGTGGAGGGAGTCATATTAAGCTAGTTTGCATCTCTTTAAAAACTCTCATGCATAGGATTCTTGAAAAAAAAAATTAACCTAAGATAAACATGGAAACAAAAAATGATAAGGTCTTTTACCCAGTCAAGTTACAAAGTTTTGTAATGGAGGTTGACCATGGCAAGTGCATTGAAAATTGGGCATTAATTGGCTTCAAAGTGGCTTACAACCATAGTTACCAAGTTCAATTGTACTGAGCTCGAGTTTAGTTGGACCCAAAACCTTTTAATGACTATGTACATTGACTATATAAGCATGATTTTGCAATTGTAAAACTATCATATATACTTGTCACGTCACTAGGATCTATTCCCTAAGATGCATTTTTGAGAAATATTTTTCTTGAAAGAGTCAATATTGGATGTGCAAATTGATCAAAAACAAAAGATATGGGATTGGCTTAGACTTAACATGTACCAGACATGGAATTTGTATAAATTTATAATTCACGACAAATTATAGAAGACACCTACAATAGATTTTGAAAAAAGAAACCAATGTTTCTAGAGATTATCTAAGGGAGCAGCTTATAGTAAGAAATATCATGATTATCCAATTAACCGACACTTTATCTTAGATAAATGCCAATTTCTTTATCAATAACTTTCCTTTCTTGATAGAAAATTAATGCAATGAATGTATAAATGGAAAAACTAAAGTACAAGACTGCCATCATGAACCAATTGGATATGCTCGCTTAGTAGCGAGCACATTTCTAGTTGTGGAATTAATTTACATAGTACAATGGTAGAAAAATGGAAGGGAATAAGGAGTATGAATGTACCCTTATTATTTTCCTTTTTGTGAGATATGAAAAATATGTATTGTTCACCTTCTATTCTCTTTTTAAAGAGTCCATAACTTCTATAAATAACTATTATTTTGTGCTAAACTTGTAATTGTATTGTTATGTTATTATAAATTTTTGTCTTATGATTATTAATGAGTTATTTTCATGTCCTCTTTTGTTGTCTAAACAAATTTGACCTAAATGGTCAAAGATTACCAAGTTGTTGGTATGACTAATTTAGTGCTTTATTTTCTAGGCAACTTGCATATGGAGTAAGCTAGCTCGGGAGCAATCCTCCCTCATTGGACGGAGGAGGAGCAAAGTTAGCGTTGACTTTGCTCCTCCTCCGTCGGATGAAGGGAGGATTGCTCCCGAGCTAGCTCACTCCCTTGCATATAGGTAATTTTTCCTTTCTACATCAATATTTATTTTATTGGTCCAATAGCATAATAACAGAAGACTACAAGCCATCTCTTGCCATTTTAAATGTAATTTCTAGAAGCCACCTTAAAACCAGTACTTGACATTATGGAAAAATTATGACCAAAGTTTCAAGATGGCTCAATTGTGTTTATTAGTTCAAGATTTTGAAAAAAAAAATACCATTTTAATCAACTTTTAATTTTCCCAACCATGAATATAGTTTCTTAACTGCATTGATTAGTCCAACCATGGAAGATACTATATCTATAAAATAACTTTTTTATTCGACCCCATTCTAGAACATAATAGTATAATTGGGACTAGTGCAAGCAGTATAATTGGGATTGGTGCTACTCTCAAGCAATCTAATTTTTCCCAAATATCACTAGACCATTTCAAATAATAAAATAGCAATAAAGTATAAAACTCAGGTTTAAACTGTTCTATGTTTATTCATATGAAAGGTACTCGAAAAAATATTGATTGATATCATGTTAGTTGATCAAGACAGATTTATTACTTTTGAACAGTATTAACAAGGGGAAAAGTAAATTTATTAACTATCCATTAGTTGAAATGGAAATGACAGGTTCAAATCAAACAACCCAAGAGGTTGAACAATTGGCATCATTGATGTGCCAGAAAGCATATGTTGAACATCAGTTGACATGTTAGGGTTGCATTGAGAAGATATCATACCTAAGCTACCTATGTCTCCTTGATTAAGGTCAACACTAGAAAAAGATACAGGTGTGTGCTTCTAGTCTTGTTGTTTTTCAGATGGAATACAAGTAGTGCCCATATAGATTAAACCCATCTACTCAAAATTCCTAACTGGTACAAAAGGGTTTGTATACAAGAGCATCAACAGAGGCCAAGTTGACTCCACTTATTCAGTATGGCCTTGGATGACATGAACCGATTTAGAGGCCACCAAATATGAAATTGCCACCAAAATTATCACTAGTGCAAAATGGACAACTTTCGAATACAACACTTTGATTATTGCAACTAGTTCCATTGTTATCAATATATCTTAATCTAAAATTAATGTGCAAGAAGTTGATGTGAGGGGAATATTTTATCTGAGATATATTGTTGAAGTTGATGCCTTGGTATCAGTAATACAATTAAAAATAGGATAAGGTAGGCACGAGTGAAGTGGATTTGAAAAAAACATGGTCTTTCAATGACAGAAAACAAAGAATGTGTCAAAGACACCAAGGGAAATGTAAATCATTGTGCACATTGTATGGTTCAAATGAATTGTTTTGCAGTGAAGTGAAGAGGAAGATGGGTTCTAAGTTTTATTGATAAAAAAATAAGAAGAACGGACTCACGGTGATGAGTTTAATTCATAATCCTTATTGTTTTTCTAGATTTGTTCTATTTGTACACCAACTTTTGGATTTGTGGGTGGAGTTTTGGGGTTATAAATTTTTTAAGATGTTTTGAATTATCGGTGGTTTGTTGGTTGTCTTAAAATTATTCGAGAGAAATATCCCTTTGCACTCTTGTCTCCCTTACAAAAAGGTATTTCTCCAAGTTATTATCATATTACCATAGTTATTGGTGTTGCAATATTGGGGCATTTGGTATTGTTTTGTTGAGTTATATAATTCTCATGAATTAGACTTCAACAGAATGACCAGCTTAAACTTGCTTCTATGTTAGTAAAAATGCACAAATACTTATGTCCTTGCAAGGGATAATGTCAATAGTTAGAAGAAATAGAAACCCAACATAAATCTTGATTCGTTCTAGGTGATATGCGCATGCAAATATCCTATTTCCTGAGAAAACAGAGCACTGATATGAGCCAGAATGATTTTAACATTGAGGTTGATATTGATACTTATGACAATTGGAACCTTGTTTGAATTACAAATCATTGATGCAAGTAGCAGTTAAGTAAGAGTAATATGGTGAGAATGAATCTAAAATTCATCAAAGAAATCATGGACGAACTGGGGTATCCTTCTTTCTAAAGTGATGTTCAAGACAATGCCTTTTGTTTTGTGGTTAAGAGATTGAAAAGTAGGCAATAAACTCTCTCTTTTTGTCATGTCCAAGGAATTGGTTTTACATTCTAAAATACTAGAATATTACATGTGGCATTATGTAGTTATTGAGAAAACAATTTTTTAATTTATCGACCCAATTACTACCTACACTTGCTTGCATATTTATTGTTTATTCACTTACATAGTGGATATTTGGAAATGCATAACTGATTAGCATAATATGGTTCCAATAATTAGTTTTTGGAAGATGGATAAATAAAAATCATTCCACTTTGTTGGTAGGTAGTTACACCATAGGTCTTCCAACTTTGTTCTTCAAACCACAAAGAAAAAAACCCTTGTACATATGTATCTAATGTCTTTAAATTTTTAGATGAAAAAATCCTAACCTTCATATTCATAGAGACACAAATGGCATCAAATGTGCCTCCCAAGATGGGTAGTAACAAGCATTACATTAGTATGTAAACTGGGTAAGGGAGCCAATACACCAGCCAAGGACAAACAAGATACGATCCCAAAATATGTCTAAAAGATCCACAAAAAGTGCCAGAGTAATCACAGATAGACTCATATATCAATCAGATACTAGGAGCGCAAGGAGAAACCAGCGTTGCTTATCCAGAGATGTCTACCCGCCATGCTAAAATTCTCAAATAGAGACATTAAACATAGTGCCCAAAGAATATGAAGACTAAGCTCCGGCACTAGCTCTAAAAGAGCTGCAAAATACCAGTCATGCAGGTAGATTCATCATCAAATTTTGAAAAAAGAGCAGAGGCCAGGGGCCAAAACAAGAGCATCTTTGGATAAGCAGTTTGCTCTCTAATTATGCTCTCTGTAGACATGACAAATGTATAAGTTGGTAAAACTCATAATCAAAGACTTGATATTATCGCACCAGTGATTCAACTCTATAGTGGATAAGATTGTGTTGTTATTTTCTCAGTTGATGATAACCGAGGAGTCACCTTAAATGTGCTTTATATGAATACCCATCTCTAAGGACACAAATAATAGAGTCCACAGGGCCAAGAGCTCAAACCTTGTGTTCGTTGAAGGGCCACAACCGAGCTTGAAAGTAAGTGAATGAGTACTACTGATGTTAATGAAAATCCCAGCCCCACCCTGAGACTCTGCTGCTGCTCAATCAAAATAACCACAGGGAAAACACAAGCCTGGAGAATCTCCAATTTTCCTGATTTTAACCCTCTTACCAGGAGCAGGGTAGTAATGCATAATATAATCAACTTGATGTATGATAGCTTGGACAGAGGACGACATTTCATCAAATATGCCCCGATTTTGAAGTTTCCATATGCTCCAGAAGACAAAAATCAATAGGTAGCTGAGATATGTATGCTCAGAATGCTTCGAAAATTAGAGAATCAGAATGTCCAACAAGGAGCAACCTGAAGACGCTGGAGCACAATTGTAGATCACACAGATCTTAGTAAAAACTGAAGACATGAAGGGACAGTCAACAAAGATGTGATGTATTGTATCCTCACCAATTCAACACAACCCACATCTACTAGGACCTATCCATCCTCTTTTGGAGAGGTTATCCCAAGTCAAGATTCTATTATAAATCACCAACCATATGAAACGCTTGATTTTCCAGGGAAACTTACAATGCCATAAAATGTCAACAAATTTGTCCCTGAATGGAACTAGCATAGAATTCACCATTAAATCATAAACCAGTGCAGCTGCTACTTTTCCATATTTTTTATTATGTGTTCATTGTAACTTATCAGCTGAGACCTTTAGTCTGATACCACCATACTCAAGACCTGCAATAACTGTTCCAAGCAGTAGACCGTGTACCACCCAAATCTAGGTCATTTGCAGTTAACCAGTAAGTACCTGATTCTACAGAAAGATTGTGGGCATGTTGAAGGGCAGTAATACCAAAATCCTGTAAATATTCAATCAGGTCCTGTGGGAGGTAGGGACAAGAATTCGATCCAATAATAGGATCCATCCCAATGTGTATGTTTGTACCATTCCCAACCTGATGTTCTAAACTTCTCCCCAACCATGTAAGAGTGTTAACAGATCCATTCCAGAAAATAGAGGTTCCTCTGACAGAGAAGAGCTTTTCTTTGAGCCATGCGTCCACTGACTAATTCTTCAACTACTTTTCCAAAATGACTTGTGTCCATAATCCAATTCCATTTAGTACCATCAACAGACTTTTTAGTCTCAAGGATACAGTGAACCATTCCAGATTCTTTATGCCCCAGCCCCCACAATCCAGTGGTTTGGAAAGAGTCTACCAGTCCATAAGATGGAAGCAGTGCCTTTCCCCCATGGAGCCCCATAAAAAAAGCAAAAATCATCTTTCTCAGCTTGTTAAGGATGGTTTTTGGCACTGGAGCCATAGCAAAACAATACACAGGCACATTGGATAGGACCGCACATATGAGAACAAGCCTACCCCCAAGGGAGAGGTGCTTATGTACCAAGTTATGAATCCTTCTTTCAAATTTTATGATCAACCAATGCCAATCTCTTACCTCATATCCCAGTGGCTTGATAAAGTAGCCGAGGTACTTAAATCCCATCTGAATATGTTCAGCCTTATAGGGAAGGATATGCTAAATGTTGTGCAGGACTCCCATCTCCAATTCACTATAGAGGAATCTCAATTTCTCCATACTCATTCACATACCAGATGCAGAATAGAAAGTATCCAAGATGACTTCGAAATCCATCCACTCCTCCAAGGTGCCCATGCCAAAGAGCAAAACGTCATCTACAAAAAGAAGGTGATTCAGATACATAGAGGTTGAAATATTGATTCCCCGAATCTTGCCTTTTGCCTTAGCATATTTAATAAGTAGACTGAAACCCTCAATAATTAGGATAAACAGTAAGGGAGATAAAGGACATCCCTGCCTAATGCCCCTAGAAGCAGTGAAGAAACGAGAGGGTGTACCATTTACCAGAATAACAAATTTTGCAATGGTTAGACAACCCATTATCCAATTGACCCCCCCTAAAGGGACACCTATCTGCAAAAGAATGAGTCTTAAATAGGACCAATTGACTCTGTCAAAATGTTTGACCAGATTCAAATTTAAAACTAGGGCTCTTATGTTTTTTGTCTTTATAGTATGAAGTGCTTCCTGAGTAATACCAATAGGATCAACAATCTGTCTATTCCTAAGAAACCCAAACTGCTCTGGGAAGATAGACTCTTCAAGGAAAGGCTTTAACCTAAGGGCTGCAATTTTGGACACAAGCTTGTAAACCAGGTTGTAGAGGGAGATTGGTCTGAAATCGGCAAAGGTAAGGGGTTTTTCTTTTTTTGGGATCAAGGAAATAAAGGTAGAGTTCAATGAGACATCCACCCTCCCAGAAACCCTATATGCCTCAACAGTTGCAAGGAGGTCACCCCCCACTAAATCAAAGAAACCAAGAAAGAATTCAATTGGCCGTCCATCAGGCCCTGGGCTCTTTTCCTTCTTGAAAGACTTCAGGGCTCCTTCATCTTCAACTAGTGTAATTTCAGTCGAGAATATTTCAACCTCCTCTCCTAAAATGAAATATGGAAAGAGATGGATAACCTTCAGCTCATCTACAATATTGGTTTGTAAATCATCCCTAAAAATATCTAAGAAGTGTCTAATACCTAGATCTTTTAGATTTTCCACATCTTCCACAAACATCCTCCTCATCCTTTAGGGCCCAAATAGAGTTGTAATTCCTATGAGCCGAGGCAATTGAGTGAAAATACTTGGTATGAAATTGATCATAAAGTGCATAATATTTTTCAAAAGATATGGGATTGGCTTAGAGTTAACATGTAGCACACATGGAATTTCTATAAATTTATAATTGACGAGAAATTATAGAAGACACCTACAATAGACTCTGAAAGAGAAACCAACATTTCTAGCGGATTATCTAAAGGAGCAACTTATAGTAAGAAATATCATGATTATCCAATTAACCGACACTTTATCTTAGATGAATGCCAATTTCGTTATCAATAGCTTTCCTTTCTTGATAGAAAATGAATGCAATGGTTGTATAAATGGAAAAACTAAAGTACTTATCGGTACAATACTAGCACCGTGAATCAATTGGATATGCTAACTTGCTAGCAAAGGACATTTCTGGTTGTGGAATTAATTTACATACTAGAATGGTAGAAAAATGGAAGGGAATAAGGAGTATGAATGTACCCTTAATTTTTGGCTTTTTTGTGAGATATGAAAAGTATGTATTGTTCACCTTCAATTCTCTTTTGGATTTTTGTGAGATATGAAAAATATGTAGTGTTCACCTTCCATTCTATTTTTAAAGAGTCCATAACTTCTATAAATAACTATGCTAAACTTGTAAATGTATTGTCATGTAAAAGAGTCCATAACTTTTAAAAATAATTCTTATTTTGTAATAAATTTGTAAATGTAATGTTATGTTATTATTTATAATTTTTGTCCTAGGATTATTAATGAGTTTTTTTTTTGTAGCTTGAACGGGTGTGGCTCATTGGCGTCGATGGTTATGAAGTCACGTGTTGTAAATGGAGGTCACGAGATCAAATGCCACCTGGGTTTACCTGTGTCCCATGTCTTACGAGTGGGTGTGGGGCACCTAGGGATATAGTGGTAGCAAGAATGGATCCCTGGACCCGGTGTCACGTGGGTACCATCCCAGCTCTAATTTTTTATTCCCCTAGTTACCAAAAAAAATGAGTTATTTTCTTGTACTCTTTTGTTGTATAGACAAATTTGACCTAAATGGACAAAGTTTACCAAGTTGTTGGTATGATTTATTTAATGCTTTATTTCCTAGGCAACTTGTATATAAGTAATTTTCCCTTTCTACATCAAGATTTATTTTACTGGTCCTAGCACAATAACATAAGACTACAAGCCATCTCTTGTCATTATAAATGTAATTTCTAGAAGCCACTTTAAAACCAATACTTCATTATGGAAAAATTATGACCAAAGTTGCAAGATGGATCAATTGTGTTTATCAGTTCAAGATTTTGAAAAAAATATATACCATTCTAACAAACTTTTTATTTTCTCAGCCATCAATATAGTTTCTTAATTGCATCGATTAGTCCAACCATGACAGATACTATATTTATAAAAAAAAAATAGCTTTTTTATTCAACCCGAATCTAGAACATAGTAGTATAATTGGGACTAGTGGGACTAGTATAGTCAGGATTGGTGATACTCTCAAGCACTCTAATTTTTCCCAAATATTACTAGACCATTTTAAATACTAAAATAGCAATAAAGTATAAAACTCAGGTTTAAAGTGTTCTATATTTTTTCATATGAAAGGTATTGGAAAAAATATTGATTGATATCATGTTAGTTGATTAAGTCAGATGTATTACTTTTGAACAGTATTAACAAGGAAAAAGGTAAATTTGTTAACTATCCATTACACAGAATGGGGATGATAGGTTCATATCAAACAACCCAAGAGGTTGAACAACTGGCATCATTGATGTGTCAGAAAGCATATGTTAAACATGAGTTGACATGTTAGGATTTAGTTGAGAATATATCATACCTAAGCTACCTATGTCTACTTGATTAAGGCCAACACTAGAAGTAGATACAGGTGTGTGATTCCAACCTTGTTGTTTGCCAGATGGAATATAAGTAGTTCCCATACAGATTAAACCCATCTACTCAAAATTCCTAGCTGGTGCAAAAGTGTTTGTATACAATAGCATCAATAGAGGTCAAGTTGATCCACTTATTTAGTATAGTCTTGGATGACACACACCGATTTAGAGGCCACCAAAGATGAAATTTCCACCAAAATTCTCACTAGCGCAAAAGGGACAACTTTCAAATACGACACTTTGATCATTGCAACTAGTTCCATTGGTATCAAGATATCTTAATCTAACTTCAATGTGCAAGAAGTTGACGTGAGCAGAATATTTTATCTGAGAGGTATTGTTGAAGTTGATGCCTTGGTATCAATAATACAATTAAAACTAGGATAAGGTAGGTACGAGTGAAGTGGATTTCAAAAAATCAATGGGATTTCAATGACAAAAAACAAAGAATGTGTCCAAGACACCAAAGGAAATGGAAAGCATTGTGCACATTGTATGGTTCAAATGAACTATTTTGCAGTGAAGTGAAGAGGAAGAAGGGTTCTAAGTTTTATTGATCAAAAAATAAAAAGAGTGGACTTAAGGGGATGAGTTTAATTCATAATCATTATTGTTTTGCCAGATTTTTTCTATTTGTACACCAACTTTTGGATTCGTGGGTGGAGTTTTGGGGTTAGAAATTTTTTAATTATGGGTGGTTTGTTGGTTGTCTTAAAATTATTCAAGAGAAATATCTCTTTGCCCCCTTATCTCTCTTACAAAAGGTATTTCTCCAAGTTATGATCATATTACCACAGTAATTAATGTTGCCAATATTGGGGCATTTGGTATTGTTTTGTTGTGTTATGTAATTCTCATGAATTAGACTTCAATGGAATAACCAGCTTAAACCTACTTCTATGTTAGTAAAAATGCACAATTGTTCCTTGCAAGGGATAATGTCAATAATTGGAAGAAATAGAAACCCAACACAAATCTTGACGTGTTCTAGGTGATATGCCTGAGCATATATCCTATTTCATGAGAAAACAGAGCACTGATATGAGCCAGAATGATTTTAACATTGAGGTTGATATCGTTAAAAATTATTTATTCAAACATTTTAGGCCTTTTCGTTTCCAAGATGACATATAAAATTGTTGCACAATGATGTGCTTGCAAAACTCACAATCACATGATATGCATCTTACTTACAATTCCATTATCAAGAGTGCCAAACTTGTACAAAAATATTTAATATAAATCCAATTTTAGGATAAACCAAAACTGGAAATTGGACATTGGGAATTGTTTTTTATCCTAAACTATGTATTATGTGAGCAAGTCATTTATGTAGATGCATATTGGATCATGATTCATATTGGTATGGATGATGTAACAGATTCATTATTCCCTTGTCTTTACATTCTTAAAGCATTTTTATATAATTAAACGATGAATGCATTCATGCTTTTAAGCTATGATGGTTGGGTTGTTATGATCATGATGGTGTGGTCTGCAGGTTAACATGAAGTATAAATTCCATGAAATAGTTTTATATGGGATATATAGATGCATGCTTATGTTGAAGAAAAATAAATATGCGGTAGTTAAGGTGCAATTTAACAAGGGTGGGATCTTGTATGAGGTATGTGTTTCATTTAATTTTTCAGATAAGTTTTGTCTATAGTGTAGACTTTAGACATTCAAGTTGAATGTGAAGGAATTACATTCCATCTCAGAAGGTCATTGAAAAAAAAGGTATTAATATTGTCTGTTATAACTTATTACTTTAGCTTATTTTCAAACTAAATAGGCATCTTTGTTTGGAATAGATTTTGTCTGGAGGGTAGGTTTCTTGAATTTTATTTGAGTGGAGCAAAAATTGGAAAGGATTCTTGAAAGATATTTGTTGTTTTTTTTAACTAAAACGAGTATTTTTTTTTGTATTAAAACTTTGATTGGCCAAAGCCATCAACCAATTTACAAGTATGTCTATGATTACCTTTCCTTCATTCCAAAACTACTCAGTTTCTGGAGAAAAACAAATAATAGCTATTTTCTTATGGAATTTGATGCTTTAAGCTAGATCCATTATTCAAACTTAGCATTCTTGTGGGAAGTTAGCAGCCCCGGTTAGCTTCAGAATCCGCCTTCTTGTTCAATTCTCGAAGAATATGAAAAAGGAAATAGATTCAAATTCAGTCGAAATATCGGCTAAACGTAATAACCTTGTATTAACAAGCTAAAGCTTGATCTCTATGAGAGAGAAATTAGTTGATAATGGAGCATTTCCTTGTATATTGTCTTCCCATAAAAGAATTTTTCTTCCATTTCCAGGAATGCAATATAATTGCTTTTAAAGGAATTCCAGTCCTCTTCGGCATAAATTCCAAGTTAAAGATCATTTGGGAATGTTTACAACCTGAAGGTATCTTTTTTTTTAACATGAACGGGTAAATTTTTTATTAAAAAAAAGAGAAATGCAGGTCCTTTGGCCGTAACCAATCAACGTATTTATAATTTCCCAGAAGGCTTTGATCTTTACAAATATTTTACAAAATGGGAGAGGATCACCCAGTAAAAACAAGAAACAGCTACTGTAATACTACAGAATAGGATGGAAATGACTATCTTCCCCATTGATACTGAGAAAACCTTGAGGAAGAAGACATGCTTTGTTGGCCAGATCATCTGCAAGGTGATTATGATCTCGAAGGATGTGAAAAAAATTATCCGTATCTAATCCTTTCAATAAAATCCGAATTCTCTGCAATATTATATTCAAGGGAGAATTATTTATCCTGTTAGTTGTATTTAGAGATTTTATCAAAATCTCTGAGTCACCAAAGAATTGGACTAACTTATATCCCTTATTCAAAAGCAGATGGCTTGCCATCAGAAGGATGTATCCTTTAGCTTGATTGTTGGACATTGAACCGAGACCCCAGCTGAAACTGATTGAAGACTTTATGTCCGGAGAGTAAACCAAGCCCCCAGCTCCTTAGAGTCTGGGGTTTCCTTTGGAAGCTCCATAAAAAAATATGACAGTAGATGGGTATTTCCGCTAGAAAAAATTAAAATCCCCATTGCTCCCACAATATTTCCAAGAAGGAGAGCTGACAGGTTTAGAACAATTCAGAAGATTTCCAGCTACATGAATGCTAACACTGCTCCATAATAAAACTGGCAAAGAAGAAAAAGAGAGACCGGCTACTTCAGCAAACCATGAAAGAATTTTGAAGACCACAACCTGGAAAATTGGCCTCTAATCGCAGCAAATAAAATTATTACGAGCTAACCAAATAAACCACCACGTCAATTTGACAATAGAATGCCAATTCGAATGCAAAATTGATACATAAGTTTTGGATGGACGCCTAATGTGCCAGGCAAGGTAAAAATCCAGAACAGATAAATTGTGATCTGAAATCCACGGAGGACTGATGACCAGACATTTTGAGAAAAAACACATTCTATCAAAATATGAGCAGCCGTCTCTGAGGATGCATTGCACAAACCGCAACGAAACGACCCATTATATACACGTTTTTGTAAATTATCTCCTGTCAAAATTTTATTGTGCAAAGTTAGTCAAGAAAAAAAATTAACTTTTGGTATACAACGAGAATTCCAAACAGTTTTCCAGATCGTCGGAGGAAGGCAAGAGGAGTGAGTTACATTCAGAGCTTTGTATCCTTTAGTTGCAGTGTATGATCCAGCAAGACCCCATCCCCAACAATCTAGATGAGAAAAATGGACAGGAGCTAGGCCTAATAGAGAAGAAAACAACAACAAATTCTAAGAGTTGAGACAAGCTGAGGGGTCTGGCAGTGACCACCCTTACCAATTACCATCACTGTCCTAGGAGCATATATCTGCAAGGCGAAGTAATCCTTTGTTTTTTGCCCAATTTCGAATCTCTGTAGGCTGGGTGATGTTGGAAAGCGAGGGTTTCGCAGAGATTCTATCCTCCCAAAGATAAATATTCTCCCCATTACCAGGGATTCAATATAACTGAAGATTGAAAGAATCAAAGCATTTTCTATAGGAATTCCAGACACCAGAGCCTGATGAAGTGTTAGCTGAAGTAATGCTCCTCAAAGATCTACCCTTAAGATATTTCGACCTGAAAATCCTACTGACTGGATGATTTTTATTCTTATAAAGTTGCCAAATCAATTTGCCACCCAATGCCAAATTGGCCAGCGGAGGATCCCAAATTTGAAGACCTCCTTCTGAAAGAGGTTGCTTAATAACTTCCCAGCTAGCTAAGTGCATATTTGGTTGGCCACCTTTACCTCCGCTCCAAAGAAAGTCTCTCAATAATTTTGATATCTAGCCCGAGATTGATTTAGGGGCAAGCAACAAAATAGATTGGAATATGGGATATGCTGTAAGAATAGAGTTTATCAAAATTAATTTCCCGGCTTTAGTAAGCCGTTGTCCACCCCAAAAATCAATTTTAGCCTTTAACTTTGCCAACACCTCAAGCCACAAAGATGGAGGAGACGAACCAAGAGTTAATGGGAATCCCAAATACTTTATCTTCTCCCACTTGACAAAGCCAGGAAAACCCAAGAAATATGATATTCGAAGAATTACCGAAGGTTCAACATTCCAACCATATACAACACTTTTTGATTTGTTGATCAATGCTCCTGAGATTTGGCAGAATTTGTTGAGAATGACAAGGAAGTACCCGGCACTCTTCATTAAAGCTCCTCCAAGTAGGAGAGAGTCATCCACGAAAAATGCATGGTTAATAGGGTCAACACCCCTAGCTATCTTAATCCCTGGTAGATACCCAGCTTCTTGTTCTACTTTGAGTTTATGGCTGAGAGATTCCACCATCAAAATATATAGGAAAGGAGACATCGAGCAGCCTTGACGAAGGCCTCTAGTTGCTTTGAAAAAAGCAGTTGGTCTGCCATTAACTAGAGGAGAAATCCAAGGATTTTCTGTGCAAGCTTTGATCATATTAACAAACTCGGGACAAAAACCAAAAGAGAGCAGTACCTCAAATCAAAAGGGGAGCTTAACTCGATCAAAAGCATTCTTCATGTCTAGCTTGACTAACATACCCTTCTCCTTTCTTCGGAAGCTAGAGTGAAAGGCTTCTTGAACTTGAATGACATTATCCACTAGATGCCTTCCTTTAACAAAACCCCCCTGTAAGGGAGAGATCAACTTACCTAGAAGAAGCTTAAATCTGTTAGCTAGCAGCTTGGCTATAATCTTGTAGGAAGCATTACACGGTGAAATAGGGTGAAATCTATCAAAGGAGGAAGGATTGGCTTCCTTCGGAATGAGGGCTAAAAAGGTAGAGTTGGTGCACCCGCCAACTTTACCATTTTTTTGGAAGGAAGACACCATACGGATCAAATCAAACTTGATAATAGGCCAACAGACTTTAAAGAACTGAATTGAAAATCCATCCGGGCCAGGGGCTTTGTTAGACTCCGTAGCCCAAATGAATTCAACAATTTCTTTTTCCGAAAAAGGTTTCATTAGCTTAAAGTTGTCCTCATGGTTGACTAGAAAGAGAATGTTTTCTAGAAACTCAGAAGATGCCTCATCCTCAAATATACCATCCTCATGAAACAGTTGTTGAAAATGGCTGATGGCTGATTGTTTGAGGAGCTCTTTCCCTTTGAGAATGATCCCATCTCCAATTGTGATTTCTGAAATATGGTTTTGAGAGAGTCTATTTCTACACTAGTGATCGAAAAAAGCAGAATTCTTATCCCCTGCTAATAGCCAAAGACTTCTGGATTTCAACCTAAGTTGTTCCTCCTCATGCCTGAAAGCCTTACTGGATTTGATTTGGGTAAGTTGCTCCTGGGCTAAAATTGAAATGGATATGTCACAATTATCCATGCCCATTTGAATTGCATTTAACTCATCAACACAATCCTTTATGCAAGTCATTGTATTAGAGAGAGGGGCTTTTACCCATTCCTTCAGCATGACTTTTAGTTTTTTTCAATTTCTACTAAAAAATGAAACTTGGAGAACCCACGATATATTGAGACTAGACCTGTGAAACTAAATCCAAAAACCCTAATCACTCGATCCATGTTGGGATAAACCTGAACGGAATTGGGCCTAAATTCACTTCAAACTTGAATAGCAGAGAAATCAGGTGATGGTATGACGTTAACATGGGAAGATTTTTTGTAGAAATGATCTTGTTGTCCAACAGAGTGTTATGTACAAGAAATCTATCAAGGTGAGCAGAGATGTTAGTGGCCCCCACCCTGTGGTTGGACCATGTGAAACGCGTAGACTTGGGTTTCAAGTCAATCAAGTCCTAGGCTTGCATTAAATCTTCAACATAATCCTGCATAAAATCCTTGCCATGCGAGCCTCCTTTTTTCTCAGTCAAAGATAGTGTAATATTCAAGACCCCTGCTAAAATTATATTGGCAAGAGAGGAAAACTCAAGAAAATATGATAACGTTTTCCAACAGTCCTTTTTTTCAAAGTAATTTACAGGTACATATAGATTAAAAAGAGCGTAGGAAGTCTTACTAGAATGATGAAAAAGCTCTGTGTAAATCCAATGCTGAGTAGCATAAACATTTTTTAGCTGAAATTTCTCATCTCTCCATAGGGTAGCTAAACCCCCATAGGAGCCTCTGGCACTGACAGCTTTGCCAGCATTAAGATTCCAATTTTTGTTTCTGATGAGAAGGAGAGCTTCCTCCTCAATTTTAGTCTCTTGGAGTAGCAAGATTTTGGAAGGGGCCATTCTCAATAAATCTTTCACAGCGACCACTTTGATAGGATTCCCTAGTCCCCTACAGTTCCAAGAGATGACTTGCATTACTTACCAAGTTGAGAGGGAGTTCCCACTCCCTTTGGAGGTCTAGTTCTCTTGTTCCTCCCGTAAGACATTTCTATAGTAGACTGACTACCTTGAGTTTTTAACCTCTCGACCTCCTCTTCCCGAATCTCCTTGTTAGATTTCTTGCCACCCTTCTTGGAAGCTGGATCATCATCTGATGAACTAGGACTAGCAGGATGCTTCGTACGGGATATTTCCGCATATGAAGGAGGAGAGACTTCACTGATTGGGGAAGAAAGGGAGGGCTCTCCAACCCATAAAGGATCCAAAGAAGGAGGAACTGCAAGTACCTGAGAAATTAAACAAGGAACTGGATCTTCCAACTCAAGCCCATCAGGGTGCTGCAATTCCCCTTCTCCTAGAGTATTAGAACTGAGAGCATCGAATTGATTGGAAGTGGAAGAATTTATAGCTTGAGATGCAGAAGAGGGCTTGCCAACAGTAGAGACACTAATCGATAATTTACTATCTTTGCCTTTCTTTCTAGGTCCCTGATTTTTATTACCATCTTTTTGAACTTGCGTCCACTATTCTTCTTTCTCATTTACTTTTTCTTCTTCAATTTTTTTTGCAGCTCCGAGCAAAATGACTGTAGCCATGAAAGAATATACATTTGAATGGGATTTGTTCATAATCCAGCTCCTGAATATGGGACCGATCTGCAATTGTTAATTTAATTGCCTCCGGTAGGCCAATCTCCAAGTCAACCTCTATGCAGATTTGTGCACATGAAAATTGATCTTTTCTATCAGCCCTGTCAATGTATTTACCAAGTTCATTACCTATGAATTCTAATGCATCAGAGTTCCAACAATGTAAAGGAAGATGTGGGAGTCTCACCCAAACTAGGACTGCAGACAGAACGTCTTGAGAGCGATCGAAATCAGGAGTCCACTTATTTAAGTAGAGCCCTTGTGGTCCCATGAAGTATGGGCCATTCTGAAAAATGAGATCACGGTCCGCTGCAGCATCAAAAACAAAAACATAAAACCCTCTTCCTACCAAATGAATTCGTATCTCGTCAGAGACTAATGGCCTCCAATTTATCTGCACCCAACTATCAATAGCTTTTGGAGAGGGCCGTAATCTGGTGAATTGCTCGATGTGCTCGCGTTCAGCCAAATTTAGAGCCGAAAGGCAAATACAATCCACAGGTAACTCTACTATGGGAATATCCAACTTCTTGACAAATTTATTGGATGGGCCCCCTTTCCTCTTCCCGTAGGAAGCAATCAATCTCTTGAATGCTTCGAAGTCAGGAGGAAGGGGAAAAGGAGGGTCCACACCAGATTCCATGGACTCCACAGCTCAATACTAGATGTGACACTAGAAAACTAGTGAAAGTAAACCAGCCAATGCATCAGATAGATCCCCGCTATGAACCAAGTCAATCAATGGAAAAATCCAATCAACAAGAAAAGCCTCCTTAAAAAATAATCTGAGCCAGGCCAAAAGGAGGAGCACCAGCTAGACCAAGCAGTACTCCACAACAGAGCCAACAGGATCACCAGTGCCCTAGAACCAAGAAATCCTCCTTCACCGAGACAAGAACCGAGCCAAAAAGACCTCACCCAGAAAGGTCGGATCCATAGCAATTTCGGAACAGAGACAACAATCTAGCAGTAGCTCAAGCCCTGCAGGAAGCATATCAATGCAAGATCCAAGAAATTCACAAATCATAAAACAAGACCATCAAAAGATCCTAGGATAAATGATCAAATTCGACAGGTAATCTAGAATCACAAGCTTGAGCGACCACCAAGAAAAGGCCAGGGCGCGACCCTGCAAGCAAGACAAGCAATCATCCACCACCATAGGTCACCAGATCTCAGCAAAGATCCAGTTTCCAATCACTCCAGATGGCCAAGAATAATCCCAACGAATGGAAGCCAGACCAAGCAGCTAACTGAGAGAACCTCCACGTCTACAACGAGCAGCCAGACTTCGGCAACCTAAAATCGAGCCAGAGTTTAAATCTTCTTGGAGCGCCAAAATTCATATCCCCATAGTACATGATTTCACAACCTGAAGGTTTATCAAAGTTCCTCGCAACAGATATTTTTTCCGTAGTACTTGACTAACCAGATGTTTACGTTTAGAGAAAATTTGCCACAAAAGTTTTCCTCCCATAGCAAGATTTGTTAAACCTGGATCTTTGATTTGCAGGACACCTTCTAACACAACTCTTTTGACAATGCCCCATTTAACTAAATGTAGTCTATTCCAGTTTCCTTTACCACCACTCAAAAGGAAATCTCGAATAATTTTGGATATACGATCCATGATTGATTTTGGCTCTAGGAGGAGCGAATATTGGTATAATGGAAGAGTTGTTAGAATTGACTTGATCATTATAAGCTTCACTGCCTTCGTGAGCCATTGTCCACCCCAAGAAGCAATTTTTGCTTTTATCTTACTAATTACTTCCAGCCAAAGAGAAGGTTTATTTTGCCTTACGGTTAACGAAAGGCCCAGACATTTGATTTGTTCCCAAATGTCATATCCATAAAATTCTAAAAGAGTTGCAATATTCAAGATAGTTGAATGATCAGTGTTCCAGCCATACACTGCACTCTTTCTATTGTTAATCATAGCACTTGAAACGAGACAGAATTCTTGCATAATTCCTTTAAAAACTCTTGCAATCCTGAGCGAAGCCCCTCCCCAAAAGAGAGAATAATCTGCAAATAGAACACGGTTGATGGAGTCTACCCCTCTTGCATACTTAATGCCTAAAATATTCCCTGCTTCTTTTTCTAAGGATAATTTTCTACTCAAAGATTCAGCCATTAGAATATACAGGAACGACGAGCACGGGTAGCCCTGACGAAGACCCCTAATTGCTTGAAAAAAAATTGTCGGTCTTCCATTTATTAAAGTAGCTGTCCAAGTTTATCTGTACAAGCTTGAATCAAATTTACAAAGGCTGAGCTAAACCCAAATGAGCGAATAACTTTATAAAGGAAGGATGGCCTTACCCTGTCAAAAGCATTTGCCATATCAAGTTGGATTAGAATGCCTTTCTCCTGTCATTGAAATCTAGATTGCATGGCTTCCTGAACTTGGATCACATTATCCAAGATGTGTCTCCTTTGACAAACCCGCCTTGAAGAGGGGAGATCAGCTTTCCTAGCAAAGGCTTGATCTGATTAGCTAAAAGTTTAGAAAGTATTTATAAGAAGCATTGCAAAGAGATATTGGCCAAAATCTTTCAAAAGTTGTCGGATTAACTTCTTTAGGGATTAATGCTAGGAAAGTGGAATTAGGGAATCCACTTATTTTAGCTTTTAATTAAAAATCTTTGATCATCCTCAAGAGATATTTCTTGATTATTGTCCAACACACCAGAATCCATCTAGTCTTGGGGCTTTATCCGGCTCCATTGACCAAATAACATCAATAATCTCCTCTTCTGCAAATGGATCCATGAGTTCTCCATTTGTCTCCTTACTGACCAAAGAAGGAATGTTGGATAAGAATTCTAAATTTAAATCATTCTCTTCTAATCCAGTTTCACTAAACAAACCTTGGAAGTGTGATTCAGCCACTTGCATTATTTGAGCCTGGCCGTTAAAAACTTGTCCATCTGAGGAGGAAATTTCCAAGATGTGGTTGTGAGAGAGTCTTGCTCTATAATGCATGTGAAATAAGGAAGTATTTTTGTCTCCTGCTTGTAACCAAGTGCTGTGATATTTCAATCTCCAATATTCTTCTTCCTTTCTCAATGCACGAAAGGCGTTGAACTGAGCTTGTTGTTCTTTTTCCAATTTTGCTGAGGTTATTCTTGTTTCATCCATTTCCAATTAGATTTCCTCTAAAACTTTTAAAGCATCTATTTTGTCACTAGATGGACATTTCACATTTTGTTTATCCCATTCCTTAAGGGCAAGTTTAGTATATTTTAATTTTTGTTCCCTAACCCTATCTGTATCTAGGTTTCCAGTGCATGAGCCAGAACTCGGCCATGGATTTGAATTTGATTTAAATACAATATACTGTGTAATGTCTAGGCATAACATATGGTCTTTGCTATTGATTTCAATTCATTGTTCGATGTTTGTTTTAATAATTTTTTATAATGTATTGCTCAGGAATTGCCCCCGAATTTCACTAGATTTCTCATGGATTGCTCAGAAATTGACCCTCAAAACTTCCCTTGCAATTTTTATTTTCTAAACTCTGCTGACACTCGTGATCCATTCGAACTATGCATCCTTCTTCAGCAACTTCTTCATCGACATTGTGATCATTTCATATCCTCTGATGAACTTGCAATAGTATCTTGTATGGCCCAATGTTGCTCTGAGTTGCTTCACATTTTTCGTCGGTGGTAGGTTAACGATAAGTGCAATATTGGATGGATCAACCAGTAGTCCTTCCTTACAGACAATGTTCCCTAAGAACATCCTGAATGTCACACAAAATATGCATTTCTTCGAATTTAGTGCAATCTAATGTTGACAACAACATTCCAACATCAGACGTAGATTTCCAAGATGATCCTTTACCAACCCATACACCATCCAATCATCATATATGCCGCCAAAAACTTATGAATAAAGTCCTTGAACACAACAACTATGATCTTGAAGAATATCGCAGGCGCATTCTTGAGTCCAAATGGCATCAATGTGTATTGAAATCAACCCCATTTAGTCATGAAACTTGTTTTATGCCGATCCTCCTTCGCAATATTGATCTGATGATACTCGGAGAATCCATCTATGAATGAGTATACCTCCTGACCACCCACTCCTTCCAACACTTCATCGGTAAATAGTGTGAGGAATGGATCATGAAGGCATGCATCGTTAAGTTTTATGAGATCGACAGAGATCCGAACATCACCTATCTTCTTATCTTGCACAACCATAGGACTGATCCATTCTAATTCTTCAACTGGTTCTATGATTCTTGCGTCTAACATTCTGTCGAGCTCGTTTTTTACTCTCTCCTTATATCACAGATTCAGGCGATACGGACGCTACTTCACTGGCTTCGCATCAGGCTTCAGTGGGATTTTCATTTCTCCCAAATCTCATAATATACCTGTCATTTCAAAAAACTTGATCGGGAACAAATCTTGAAACTCGTGCAATAGATCGGTGATCTTCGCCACAGGTTCTTCATCCCAATAGTCTCCAATGTCTGCGAACTTTGGTTCCTCCTCTGTCCCAATGTTGACCTTTCGAATCTTCAGCGGTTGGTGAACTTTGTTTGTCGACGTCTCACGTACTGCGACATTGCGACTTCCTTTTGATTATGGGATGTTGATGTTCCTTGGATAATCTCCATCATCAGGCTCTCATATAACATTGTAACACTTCATCGTTGACTGCGTCATTTGTGCTTCATGCGGGTCCATGGGGTATACGACTCGAACTACTTTCAAGACAACATCATGGATATGTTGTAGGTTATTATGAATTACTAGACCAGCATTCACAAAATTGAAGGTGTGACTGAAACAAATCATTAAGTCTTCCCATGTTGTGATCTCTCTTCTAAGCTCAGCTGATATATACCACTATCGCAACATTTCATCCAATGTGTGTACAAAAGCATGCACCCACTCATCCTTTGGTCATAACACCCATATCATTTGACATGCAATCAAATGATAAGAGGGATTATTCTGTCCATCATACTTCTCGCCTTGATATTGTCTAGTATTTCCAAACCGTACATCTATCATCTTGCGACACTGCGACCACCCATTGATCGATTTCTTGTTTGTTTCCCACCAATGTGCTAGAGTGGCCTTCGATGCCTCATCCAACACCAATAGCCTCTGTGGTTCTGAGACCCTATCTTCAAAGTTAACAAGAAACTCAGGTAAATCAGGCAGTCCTTCATATGTTGGTAACTCCACAACCTTTGTTGCAACTGAGTGATTCTGCCACACTTCCGAATCGATACCTCATGCATTTGGTTCTGCCAATTCTCTAACGCATTGTTAGAATATGATGATGCAGAGCTAGATCTTCACCATCCCAGCTCTTCGATGGTAGTGGGATAGATGTAATCCCTTGAAATATTGTATGCATGGTCCCATCCTCCTACAACTTCTTCTTTCACTGGTTCTACCTACATTCTTCCTTCACTTGAATCCATCGGGGCTGTCACTCTGATGTTGCAATTCTCAAAATTCATCACGCATTTCTTGAATTTAATCACCGCCAAGATGTCATTAGCCCATCCAATCCCCCGCAATGCAGGATACAATCTTCCTTCATCAACAATCTCGATAACATCGAATTCTGCGTATGTCTTCAATCCTTCGAATTGTACCACTAGATACAATAATCACCTAATTGGTGTCACTCTGGCTTGGCTGGCCAATCACAACTATACATGGGACTAAACCAACTGTGGGATCCCCATCTTCTGCCATGTTTGCTTTGTCAGAATGTTGACATCTGATCCCAGATCCAAAATGACTGAATCCACATCATAATCCCCAATCTGGACATTCATCCGTATCTCTTTTCCAGTTTTCTTCTTATGCAGAGAATTCGCAGCAGATTCTTGTCGACCCTTCTCTATTCTATACAATAGACTCACGATCTCAGCTAGTGCATCGGGATCTTTTTCTAGCGATAGACAACATTCAAAGAAATTTTGTAGTGTACCATGCTTTCACAATGGTCCTTATACCATTGGTGAATAAAAAACATGTGGCATTTCAAAAATAGACAACTTACCTGGATCTCATCTTATGGTATCATTTGCTTCAAAGAACATATCCCTCTTATTGTCAACATCAAACTGCACCTTTTTCTAGCCCTCCAATCGAACTTATGGAACTGGACCATCATATCCTGTCGTCGCACCTCCTCTGGTAATGACTCCAACATTCATAGGTTGAGCCCTTGGCTTTGCTGAGATGTTCTCGACAGTTGGGCGTTGGTTTTGATTTTGTGGGGCATTCACTGGCTGATTTGCATTCTGATTCACATTCTGGTTCTGTGGTAGTGGAACGTTCCTTGCTTTCCATTTTGTAGTGAGCTGCGAACACTATTCAACTGTATGATCCGCAATGGTACAATAGGTGCACTGCGACTGCAGGTTGGGACAATCTCGTTGATATTGCCCCAATACTCCACAGTTATAACATTGCACAAGTTGTCGACCTCATCCTCCTCCTCTACCAAAACCTCTTCCTCGTCCTCCGCGAAAGCCTCCTTATTGATCATATTGCGGTTGGTTAAAATGTTGTTGCTGTTATTGCGAGGGATTCATATGTTTTTGAACATACTGTGATTGAGCATACTGTGGCTGAGTATACTGTGGTTGTTGTGGAGCATACTGCATTTGGTTATACTGAAGCTGCCAACTCGAAGCAAACTGCGGTTACGACTATGGTACAAACTGTGGTTGTGGCTATACCACCTGTGGTGGTTGCTGCGGTCTTCCTCTCCCTTCATGTAGTATGCATCCATTGTCCTGTCTTGGAACAGATCATATGCTCGACAATCCTTGTCTTCTTGACCAACCGATCGACAAAAAGTACAATACAAGTTTGTAAGCTTAGTTACCATCTTCTGAAGATACACACAATATTCATGTCGATGTCCATGAACTTGGCAGATGCGACACCATGGCATGCCACCATGACTTAGTGGATTTAAAGCTCCCAACAATAAGTAATTTCGAAAATCATGGCATTGATCCTTATGATGTCCCTCCGCGTGACATCGAGTACACCATATTTCCTTGTGATTTTCCCTTCCTTTCTTAATATCTTGCAATTGGATCATCAGGTTTTCCAATTGTGTCTGGATCTGATTCATGCCAACTCCAATTTCTCCCACTGGTGAAGCTTCCAACTTCATCGTGATCTGTAGAGCCTCCCTCTGTGTCACAATATTTTGCTGCATCAATGGCATCCTGATATGCAGTACTAGCACAATGATGAACCACTCCTTGTGTTATACATCTCTCATTCCAAAGCTGACCTTCACCATCAGCGTCTTAAATCCCTGATCGAAATCCCAGACTGATTCATTTGGATATTGCTTGATCTCTTTCAATTCCATGATATACTGTTATTCAAATTTGGGTTTCCTGAACTCTTCAATCAATCCAGTTCTAGTCTTTGCCAGAGTCTTCACAGGGATCCCTGTGGGAACTTGTACAAATTTCGTGTACCAATCCAGTGCGCGACCCTGAAAATTTGTTGCCAACTAACCATTCTTAACACCATCATCCTAAGCTTTCTTTACATTCGAAAGTACTTCACACAAAAACCAGTATTGCTCAGGATCCTCAGTCACGTTCCCATGAAACAGAGGTAAATTTACATCATCGCCCGCCATCTTGGGCCTTCTTCCTACTTTCGTTGATCCATTACTATTAGTGTGTTGATGAAACACCGAAGAATTTGGTGTCAAGCTCGTCTTTCTTCCTGAGTGAGGTGCATTGCATGGACGTATGGGCACATTGTTGCTATGGGTTGGTATTTCCTCGGGCTCGGGCGTAGTCTAGTCGTCTCCTTCGTCATTGTAGGGTTGCTTAGTACCTTATGATATTCTCTCGTAGCTTCTTGTTCCAGTCGCAGCATGAATCCCCTCAATCCTCTACCTCTTCTCTTATCCAAACCTTATCCCACTTTGCAGAAGACCACACTCTTCCTTGACTTTCCTCATAGTTTCATCGTAACTCCCATCCATCTACCCCATATCATTCCATTGAGCCCCTGTCTCCGTAGTGCCCACAACCTTCACACACCAGGGCTCTACTTGTCGGAGTTCATCTTCAATATTCCCTTTTCACAAATAAGCATTTTAATTGACAATTGCAAAGATAGCATAAACCTACCTCTTGGTCCTTTGAGGAATTCCCTTTCCTCGACGCTATAAGATTTGACTATGTCGATCGCGAACTCGGTAATGTAGCCTTCCAAAATGATGTCAAGCCACACTTCAACAGCCCTTGATGCTTTATTTTCTACCTCCTGCAACTGTTGGATCAACTCTGGGGTCCAACAATTTGGTTTGCCTCCTTGAAAATTTGTCTTCCTATAAGTCAAATGTGTCGACCACTCGTACAAGATGATTCGAAACTCAGAGAAAAAATACTCATGGATATCATAATAGAGATACCTTCCCAACCATTCTTTTTTCGTTAGTCCATAATTGTGATTATCTTCTACTGCAAACTCTCAAACCTTCTCGTCAAACCAATTCTGAATCTCTGGTCTCGTTGGATGCCACAACATATCGTCCTTCTCCTCGCACTAGGGTCCCAACAATGGAACTATTTTTTGACATAGACCCGTCGAAAAGGGTTCATGATCTGTCGACATGCTTACCTCGACAATCTCTCTTAGCACCAGCCTAGACAAGTTTTACCTTGTCCAACAACACCTGCGAAGCAGATGAATTCTCACCCGGGATGATCGAGGGAGAACTGTCGAAGCCAGGTTTCCACAATAAGAAGGAGGGTTTGTGCATCTGCTGTCTAACTATTGCAACATTACTCTAGATATTTAGGCATGGGTTTATCATCAAGGATTCATATCATAAAACATTAGATCACATCAACACATCAACTTTGCAGCATTATATTTACTTGCAAATAGATCGACTAACATGACATTGTCCAAAACACAGAAACACTGCATCATTCATACTTTGGCATTAATTCATTCAAGCCGCATCATTCAACACAAGAAAAATAGAAAGACATAAAACACAGTATTTCCATCAATCTATGTCATGTCATATTAATTCCACATCAAATCATCTTCACAGTTGCGACAAACAGACATCAATCTTCCATGGAAGCATATATCTTATGATCTTCACCAAAGCATGTCAATTCATAGATAGATCGATCGATGCCTTCCGTAGATAGAGACCTCAACTATTACATCCCTATCTCTATTTATAGGCTTGCGCCTTTTACAAAATGGTTCACTCTGATCAACTTCCTAACTAATTCAAACCAAAAACTACAAAACTATGACCAAAACTACAAAATCATGATCAAGCCGACTCTTTATCAGTTTTCCTGCGTTGCACACCATCCTTGGTCTTGCACATCATATTTGGTATTGCACATCATCTTGGTTGTCATGCAACTTATCTTCATCAAAACCGTCTACCAACCAAATCCAAGGTGAAGAAGATTTGAAAATCAAAGAAGAAATCATGAATCTCCAAACAAAACTTGATGACCTAAGAGAGGAAGTAGAAATGCACAAATGAAATGACAAGCTTAATGAAAACACAAAAGTTTTGAAAAATACAAAATAAGAGGTCATAGGGCTAAGAACCCAACGTGAGGAAGCCAAAATAACAGAGAAAGGTCTGAAAAGAAAGCTAATGGAGAAAAAACACACATGTCACAAGTTAAAATTAGAAATAGAGAAGTTCAGAGGAAATGTTAAGGAAGCAGATGTTAAGTTCAATTTTAAGAACAACTTGTCAATGTTGGATGAGATACTAAATCATCAAAGGTCATCTGCTGACAAATATGGTATTGGTTACAATAAGACAATTGATAAAGTCAAATATGATAAATAGACTCTAAGCTAGAAGAAATAAATAGGTTATCCCTCATCAAAAGGAAAAGGTGATGTTGTAGACCAAGAATATGCTCTAAATTTAGTCAACAAGAAAAGCTACTAAAGAACATGCCAGAAGGAGCATCAGAATGTGATCTCTTCATATCAAAACAATCTCAAAAGAATGTGATCTCTTCATATCAAAACAATCTCGGAATAATGTGACCTCTTCATATCAAAACAATCTTGGAAGGGATGTGTCATTAGAATGGGATCAAAAATCTAGGTGTGGGAATTTATTTAATGGATATTGTTTTTCTTGTTATGAATTTGGTCATAAAGAAGTGGAGAGCGAAAGTTATGGCAAGAAAAAGTTCAGTAATATAGTGAAATTTTTTAGGTTCAATTACTATGGACATATTGTCATACAATAAGATGCTACACTTGTAATGGTTTTGGGCACAAAGCTCAAAATTGTTGCATCCAAGAAGACAATCATTGAGAAACACTTCATACAATACATAAATGAAAGGTATTGAAAACAAAGTACAGTATCAAAAGTCAAATTCAGAAAGGCCCTTGTATTTTCAAGTGGATAAGAAAAACTCAAAAGCCATATGTAGATGAAGATGGTAATAGTAGTCTTGAAGCAACAAAAGATTGCTACATTTTTGTTGATTTCTAGAATATCATGCAACAATTCTTCAGGTCAAATGGAATGTTGTATACAAATAATGAATTCAAGGACAAAAATATGTTGATGAAACAAAAGTTGAAGTTATAAAATAGTTGGGATCCATTCAAATCCATTGAAATAATCAAAATTTATATTATATATAAAGGAGTTATTGTCGCAAAAGACAAAATGTTGCATACATTGAAAATCAACCATAATTGAAAAGTCTATCAGTATGATTGGTATACCAAATTGTTGTACAATATTAACATTTGAAGAACAAGTCAAAACAACGTAGTGTTTGCGAAGAATTGTGGACAGTTGCAGCTTAAGTCAATGTCGATGAGTCTGCAAAGACATGCGTAATTCAATATCTAACGAAGATCCTTCTTTTAAACTTGTAATGTTGGGCATCATCTGAAGTTGTTTCAAAAGATTTAGAATATGCTCCCACTGGCTCTCTAACTGTTCAATTTGATTCTTCAACGCTAAAAATTTCCTCTACATTCCTCTTATTAACTTGCGCTTGAGCATACCATTCTCTGATGTCATCCTCTTTCATTTGAGATTCCCAATTCTCCAATTTGTTTATGAGGTTCATCAATTATGTTTGATGTGTTTGAAATGTCACGAATGGCTAAATAAGAATTAATTTGTTGTAGGGGATTAGACATCATGATGGAACTGCTAAGAGAATCTAAGTACATGATATTTGGACTCTAACAAAATGAAACTCAGAGAAAATGCATAAGAAAAATTCATATGAATTTGACAGATTTGAAATGCAATTGCTAAATCTGGAAAAATTGATGATTAATCATTGCTCATCAATGAGTCTAGTTGTGTTCATAAATCATTTACGAGTGCATGCCTTCAAAAAGGTTGAAAACACGCAAAGCTAAAATTGCACTCATTTTTTAGCACGAATGAATTAATGTTTAGGTTTGCACACTTGTGATTCATTCATGTGAGATATCTAATGTGTACCAAGGAGATTAAATGATCAAGTCATGCATATGTCACAATATTTCACGACAAATTGGACGTAGTTTGCTAGCCTGTCAAGAGTTGAAGAAACGACAAGACATGTTGACAAAATTGTACATTGCCATTCATTCATAAGAAAGTTCAATGTCGCAGAAAGACCAAGTTTACAACGCAGAAAATAAACCTAAAACTATTTTTTGTGATTAGACGAGAAAAGAAAAGATAGTGGATGCATGCCCCCAAACTTGAAGATGAAATGTGTCTTCGGATTTTAATGATCATACATATAATAAATAATGAGAGAACACAAATCACATAGTAACACATTTAATATAGACACACAATGTTTATGTGGAAAATACAAAATCAATAAAAACCACCATAATAGATTTATTATTTCCCTTGACCTCCGACCAAGCAAAGCAAAGTGATCTAGCCACCACTCACCTCTAGGTCACTTTATAATGGAGTCTCCTCAAGCCTTATAAATACTTCCTTACATGCAATACCATGGAACAATGCCATGGGCCACCAAATACCATGGAACACCAAATACCATGGGCCACCAAATACTATAGAAAAATACCATTGGACACCATATACCATGGCCCCAAAAACATGTGCTAAGACCTAAACCATTTGTCTCATTCCCGATTCAAGGTTAACCATAACAATCCCCCCTTTAAACTTGATTTGGAGTAATCACCAACCCCCCTCAAATTTCTATCGAGGAATCTCACATATAACCCCCATCACCTAGGTCTATATATAGACTTTGCATATGAGTTACTAGGGGTATGCATGCCTTACCATGTCTTACAACCATATCCCCATTTACATGCAAATTGCTCGATTAGTTTTTGTCATGTGTCTTCATGGTGACTACACCATCACCATTTGTTGCTTCATCCTCTCGCTTTTCCATGCTCGCTCATTTTCCCCCATGCTCTTTTTTTACCTACATCCAACCTTGTCATTAGTGTCCATATAAAGAAGAATCCATCTATCGAATTACATGGGTCCTCAGCTACTGTAACTGCTGGTTCTCTAGGAACTCTCTTCACATACATGGTTCATCAATCTTGGTCCCACAACTGAGATTAAACCATCTCACATTCCTGCTGCAATTGAAGACTCGACCTCTCTTATCCACATCAAGTTAGTCTATAAGTACACTTGCCACCCTTGTACCTACCCAGTGGTTCATTCCACACTTGATGCAACATCCCTTATATATGCATAAGAGGGATACCTTGGGCTTCTAGAACCTAGAGAAAATACAGTTTAACCAAGAACCCAAAAAAATATTGTTAGGGCGTTGGGTACCACCAAACATGCACCCCACAATTAATTCAAAAAACTAGGTACAACACAACGAGCACAACTATATGCCAAACCATGGATCTAATACCACTTCTTAGGATTTCAACACGCATACATATAATAAATAATGAGAGAACACAAATCACATAGCAACACATTTAATATAGACACATAATGTTTACATGGAAAACCCAAAATTGGGAAAAACCACCATAATATATCTATTGTTTCCCTTGACCTAAATCAGCTAAGTCGAGCCAAGAGAGCTAGCCACCACTCACCTCCAGGCCACTTTACAATGGAGTCTCCTTAATCCTTATAAATACTTACTAACATGCAATACCATGGGACAATACCATGGGCCACCAAATACCATGGACCACCAAATACTATGGAAAAATACCATTGACCACCAAATACCATGGGCCAAAAAACACATGTTAATTCCTAAACCATTTTACTCATTCATGAGTCAAGGTTAACCCTAATAATGTGTTGAAAAAACATCATCATCATCAATGGGACTCGTAATGTAGGGCACATGATAAGGTAAGCAGTCAAGAAGGTGTAGACTTTCCTAATATGTGGCACTAAGAATGTTTGGACAATGAAGAAGCAAACTAAAAGACATGAGTAAGCAATCAATACAGTGATGAAGGAAAAGACCAATTCATAATTGAAGAATGTTATAACAAAATTGAATAACATGACAATAACATTATTGGACAAGTTCTACAATCTTATGGAAGAAAAGGATTGGATAAACCTTAATGAAAATAAGTTCCATCATGTCTTAGGAGCACAAAACAATAAAGACCAACAAACATCAAGATGAAACAATAGAAGGTCAGGTATATCCCAAGAGGGAGAAAAGTCAGAACAAGCATATTCTCAAAGGGAGCTATAGTAGATCAAGTTCAAGACCAAAACAATCCTTTGCCTTTGATGTCAAAGGGGGAGGGGAATTAACAAAGGGAGAGCAGTAATGAGTAATTAGAAGTGTGTAGTCAAGGGGAGCAGGACATGAAATTTGATCGACGCTTTCACTCAAGGGGAAATTGGTTTTACTTGGTGTTGACATCAATGACAAAGGGGGATATTGTTGGACCTAATGTTTCCACTGATATCAAATAGGTTTGGAATGCACCTAGTGTTGTCATTGATGTCAAATAGAATTGGAATGAATGTGAATCTTGAATCCAGTTTAAATAAGTATGTAGAATTGCAATGCATGTGAAGTTTGAATACAATTTGAAGAAGTATATCAAATGCTTGTAAATCTTGATTCCAATTTGAATAAGTATATAGAATTTAATATTGTCACCGATGTCAACAAATAGTGTGGCATCAATAACAATGAGATAATTGTTGAAATGCATAGTTAGCAAAATAGGTAAATAATGCAAATGTCTACACAAGCAAGCGAGATGTCGAAGTACACAACAAATAGTTGGTATGTTGAAAGACCATAGTCATAGTAGTAAAGGATGCAAATGTGTACACAAACATGTAGATGTCAAGTGCTTACAGAAAGCTGGGAGTCAAGATGGAAAAGAAAGTGAATCCTGTGAAATGTCGAAATGTGCAGTCGGTAAAATATTGAAATGAACAAGTTGGTAAAATACATAAGATGGTGAATGTCGAATTTTGCAATAACTAAGTTTGTAGCCTGTAAAATGTCAAAGAGTGCAATGTTGAAATGCACAAGGTGGTGAAATATCAAAGTTTGTAGTAACTAAGTTTGTAGCTTGTGAAATGTCGAAGTATGCAATCCACAAGTTGGTGGAATACTAAAGTTAGAAGTTGCATAAAATGACGAAGTTTGTAGTATGTGGATTCTCGAATTTTACAGTTGGTGAAGTGTTGAAATGTGTCGTAAAAATTTAAGTACTGATGAAATGACAAAGTCATCAACAAAAGGAGATCGGATTGACTAGAAAATTATTTTGAGGAAAGCGCATAAGACTTGAATAGTAATACAAATGACATTAAGCAAACAGAAGGTAGAAAGCCGATAAAAGATGAAGTCGACCACGCGGATGAAAGAGGATAATGAAGCTTTGGCCAACTCAAGTTATTTTTTTTAGAAAAAATAAAGAATGTATAGGAAAACTTGTCCATGAAGGAAGAAAGATGGGGTGTCACTGACAAGGAGAAGCCCCTATGAGTGGTCCACTTAAGAAATCCATGATTAAAGGAAAAAAAACTTCATATCAAAACTAATATAAATAAACAAGATTCAAGCATACATTGATGGGATGGGGAGTGGCAAGATCGAGTGAGATAAAACAATGTAAGAATCTAAGATTGCGAAGGAAGAAGTAATGAAGTCAATTGAGGATAGGTATTAGCTTATTGATCTAGCGTATACTCACTCATGAAGATGAAGTGACGTGATGATAGATAGGAGAGGTTAACACAATGGCGAAGATGGAATTGTAGAGAGAAAAGAGAAAACATAATAGATTCTAGCTGCGATATACAATGTATATCGAAACATCCGACAAGTTAGAATGTGCAGAAAGAATCACATATTGAACTAAGCAGTGGATGAAGAATTAAAAAATGTGATGCTTACAGATTAAGGTGTGCAGTAAGTTACAGTAATACGCCACTTTCTTCAAGCATAGATGAAGGCACTCTCAAGATGAAAATTGGCATTAGTCACAATTGGTGTCATTCAATGGAGATCGGTATCTTCACTAGACAAAATGGGTATTATTTGCAAGCTAGC
>LPNX010372618.1:296204-339386 GCA_001517045.1 Pseudotsuga menziesii | reverse complement strand
AACATGCTTCTTGTTTCTCATCTATGGGACAACATGTGGTTTCTTTAGATCAAGAAGATGCCTTCAACACAGATGCCCTCTATCCCCATTACTATTTTTCATCATGGTGGAAGGCTCAAGTNAACATGCTTCTTGTTTCTCATCTATGGGACAACATGTGGTTTCTTTAGATCAAGAAGATGCCTTCAACACAGATGCCCTCTATCCCCATTACTATTTTTCGTCATGGTGGAAGGCTCAAGCAGATCTTTGATTGAAGCAAAGAGAGGAGGGTATTTCAAAGGAATGCATTTAGGAGGTTTCTTCTTTCTATATCATCTATCATTTGTGGATGTTGTCTTGATTTTCTGTGAAAGATCGAGAAGGGATTTANGAGGGTATTTCAAAGGAATGCATTTAGGAGGTTTCTTCTTTCTATATCATCTATCATTTGTGGATGTTGTCTTGATTTTCTGTGAAAGATCGAGAAGGGATTAAAATCAACTAAAAAATATTTTAGATTTGTACTACTCTATGACAGGAATGTTGATAAATGGGTTAAAGTCATCAATTTATTTATATAAGGTTGAGTAGGATGAAATGCTGTTTATGTAGGATATATTCCTTTTTTTAAAGGTGGTTTTGGAGGAAGGTATTAAGTACTTAGGGTTTTATATAAATCCAAACAACTATTTGAGGACAGGTTGGACCTGGTTAATTTGAAAATTGGAAAAGGCTATCTAGATAAAGTTTTAGGTGGCTCTCTAGGGAGAAAGATTTATCCTGGTAAAATTGGTCCTAGAGGCCATTCAAATTTTTTGAATGTCATTTTTTTTTATTCCTACGGGGTCCTTGAGAAGCTCGAAAAGAGTTTTAGATTTCTTTAGGACAGTTCGGGTGACAAAAATATTATTCCATGTGTTAAATGGGATAAGTTATCTTAGCCAAAACTCATGGGTGGATGGGGATTAAAAAAAAATTCTTCTTCTCAACAGCTTTGGGAACAAAGGGGGTCCAAAGGATTATTAAAGCAAAGGGGTTCTAGAGTCAAGTGGTCAATGAAAATTATATTTATTTGGAAACAATTGATCGTTGGATTAGGAGGAAGGACAAGAACATACACAATATCTTAGTGATTTGTAAAGCATTGATAAAAGATTCTATTATGATTAGGGAATCATTGGTTTGGAAGGTAGAAGAGGGGACTATGGTTATAAAAGGAGAAGACACATCGGTGGGGAATGGTGGGAATCATTTACTTCTAGTACATATGGTACAATCACTATAAGACATAGGTGTTTTTCTCTTGTCACAAGTGGTATATTTGGCCACCACAACCATTTAGGTACAGGGATGTTATTTAACTAAGGGAATTTTTTTTGAAGGGAATGATGCATATATATATGGGAAAAACTATTTTTTATGTGTAAAAACAAGTCATATCATGCTCAGGGACATGCATGATGGACTAGTATGTTCTCTCTCACCTACAGGTTCTTATTCCGCCAAACCGGGCTATAGATTTATAAGTTATGAAGAGGGGGATGGAAAGATAATATGGTGGTGGATATCCTTAAGGAAGATGAAGTGTCCATTGAAACAAAACAAAAATATGTGGTTTCTTCTAAACAACAAAGCACAAACCTAGGACAATTTGCATAAGCAGAATAAGAAAGGTTCAGGAAGATGCATTATGTGCTTAAGGACTGAGGAAAACCATGGCCATATAATAATGGATTGTAAATATTCCAAACAAGTTTGGTTAGAAATTGAGGCCTTGGATGGTGTTAAAATCCTTGGAGCGGGTTAATTATTGAGGAAGGATTGAGGAACTAGTCAATCAAGAAACATACCAAAGAGTATAAATATCTCCCTATGATCATAGCTTGGGGTCTATGGATGGTAAGGAACCACTATATTTTTTTGGATAAATGTTACACTCCTATGCTCTATGTTGTGAAAGGTCTAATCATTCTAGCTTATTTCCATAAGGAATAGACGAGGAGTCTAGGAGATAGGTGGTGGAGATAGGGATTGATAAAGTTCCTTGGGATTATTTTGACGGGGCTTCACAAGGGGATCCACCCACCTATGGAAGAGGAGGAATAATTCACTTATATGAGTTCCATTGGCTGAGGTTCAGGGTAGGTTTGGGGGAAGGACGAACAATTATGCAGAGCTAATGGCACCGAAATTGGTTTTGATGCTTGCACAAGAAAAATGAATAACTAACCTATAGGTCTTTGGTGATTACCTTAATATAATTAAATGGATAAAGGATGAATATCAATGCAACAATATCTATATCCAAGCCCTGATATTGAATGAGATAAAAGGATTCGTAAGCATATTTACTTTTCTTTCTTTACATCATATATACAGGGAAAGGAATGTGGATGTTAATGTTCTTTCAAAACAAGAGTTCAGATTCAATTTGGGAATCGGTTCATTTCATAATCCCATCCATAGGATATTTCTCAGTATTATCACCCACATTTTCATGATTTCCGGTAGGTTTAAAGCACTTTTCCAATATTTAAAAATTATGGAGTAGTAAGGGAACTATAGGCTTATATATTTCTTTGTATTCTTTTGTAGGAACTCTTAATGATATTGAGAGGGGAATGAATTAGTATCATGTGCAAATTAGACAATTTTTCACTTTACAATTTATGCACCAATTTAAATTTCAATCATAGCAATCAATTGTGCACAAAGTATTTGAAAATAAATTTACATATACATATAAAAAATTGATTACATGGATATATGGGAGACACGGATATCCAAGATGTAAGCACCAACTCACTCATACATCAATCTGATTAGGACACCAATCCCACAAACAAGCACCAACTCATTGTAACAGGAAACAACCTGCGAGGACACTAATCCTTTGTGTAAGCACCAACTTGTTGTATACAAGCTCAAACCTGTGAAGACATCAATCCTTTGCACACACACCTACTTGTTGTGTCCATGCACCAACCTAAGAAGACACCAGTATTCCTTCCTTTGCCCATCCTTCCAACCAAATTCTCCAAATCCAACTGGAAGGAAGCTCCAACTCCCTATCCTTACCCCTTCCTGCCTCCTCGGAATATATGTGAATGTATTTTTGCCACATTATCTTCAAATCCGACTCTATGATCAACGATCTCTAATCCACTATCTCGATATGTGATTGTTGCACATGCTGCATTACTTCAACTGCATATATTTTATGCAATTGTGTGCCTCACTATCTATTTTATGCTTTGATCGAGTTACTGTACACTCTATCCTAGTCTTGCGACTGGTTCTCTTACTTCATGCTCTACTTGAGTTTTTCATACTATTTTGGTTTAGCATACTACTTTGATTCTACACACTTCCTCAATTATGTACACTCTTCTAATTCTTTTCATTGTCTAATGCTATGCATTTATACTTTGTGTCATCGACTCTCTATTGTTTCATTCTTTTGGATCAACGAGCCATTTATACCCCAATAATTTGAATCTTGCACATATTCAAGCTTACATCAACATATCCATCTCTCTATTATTTACACTACTCCTTCTATTATTGTCCAATTGCTTTGTCCACAAGTTGGGGATCCTTTGAGTCGGTGGTACCCCTTCTTTCTTTTCAGTTAAGCTTTTTTTTCTTTCATCGGTGTGCGCTTTTGTATCATTACTAACTTTATGGTATTTGTGCATTATTGGGCCATCACTTAGTGGGTCTCGTACAATATAGTACCATCACTTTGTGGGTCTTGCACACTTTTGATACTTCTATACATATCTTCTATATACTTCTTCATGCTTCCTGATTGACAAGATCATTCTTCTTGTTTGACATTAATGACAACACCAAAGTTCAACAATCTCCCCCTTTGGCATTGATGTCAACACTAATCAAAACTAAGTCCTCCTTGAGTATGAGCTCTTATTTTGTGTGTGCAACGTGCTCCCCCTATATTCATGCCAATTGATATTTTTCTTTGCTTTTGCGCAAACTCTGATTTAGCCCTTTTATGCAACGCCTTCTACCTTGTATCTTTCCCACCTAGTATATTTTAGTATCTCTCTGTATCTCTTAGTATATATCCCCCTTTGACATCAATGGAAAAGGGATTCTTCCTCTGGATTCATGCTTCTCAATTCTTCTTCCTATCGCTTCTACAGTGCAATGCTAGGTTACTACCATGTCATAGACAATTATGCATAATAAATTTTGCATCATTGATCGAATACATATTCATTAATGTTGATATTAATGACAATATTCTTCTTGTGTCACTACTTCTAATTACACGTATCTTCTCACATTTTTTAAAGTCTTCCTTGTTGCATACAATATTGATTTGATATGCTCAGTGCGACATTTCATCCACATGGATATATCATTTATGGTTTATGTATGTGATATTATAGCAAATCAATGCTCGATATTTTATTCCTCATGTATAATCTCTTTAATTTAAGACAACAAAGGTTGTTAATTCATTTTATGTCGTCACATTTGAATGCAATTTGCTTTCACATTTGAATGCAATTTGCTTTCACATTTGAATGCAATTTGCTTTCACGTCCTTTCAATTTACTTCAACGTATGCAATTCAATAATTTCAAAACTTATTTGCGAGCCATTCTCCATGTTCGGCAGTCACAAATATTCTTCAAGTACTGTGTGACATTTCTTGTTGCGAATATTTTGATTATCATTCTCATAGATTAGTTTAGTACTTCTGTCGTAATGGCCATCCCTATTCAACGATTTATTGCATCAATAGTTGGACTTTCAAAGGAAATTCATTCTCTACAACAAGAATTCATAGACTTCAAGAGAAATCTAGAAAAGTGATATTTTCATATATGCAATAATGGTATGCCCAATTGCAGGTGAATCAGTTGAATGCAGATGAGATTGCGACCCTAAAGGACTGATTGATTGGAGAAACAACAGGATCGCAATGTAGTTTTTCTGCAGCATATTGAAGAAATGCCCATCAACGATGTTTCTAAAAAACAATCTTCTCCTAACATTGAATTGTGTCTCACATTGCCAAGTGTTGTTTCTAAAAAAGCAATATTCTTTTGACACTGAATTGCGTATCTCGTTGTTGGGTTATGATCATTAGTTTATTTTAAAACACAACTTGTAAATAATGATACTGATATGCTTGTTAAGGAAAACTTTGACAATGCATTCCTGTTGTTGTTGGACTTTGTAAAAATGATGTTTATATATATGTAATTTGTCTGTGTTCTGAATTTCTGTGTCAGAGGTCCTTTTGGATAAATGTACTCGACAACCTTTTGAAAGCAATAAAAGTTATGACTATTGAAGGAATGAAAGTGTATTGTATCATAATTCTTGTGTGCATAATGTGATTAATAATTCATTGTCTCACTATATGGTGCAACTCCATGATGATTGAATGTCCATCGATGATGTTATATTTATCTTGTCTTGTGCAACCATAATGATTGCCACTTATGACCAATTGACCATATGTACCCCTTTAGTAATAGTTGTATTTTTATAAAAATATTGATCAAGTACATATGTGTTTTTGTGTGACATTCTTCAATAGTTTATGTCTGCAATTTCCTTTACTGATACTTTCCTTCAATTCCTAATAGAGAACATATTGAATTCAAGGACTTTTATTCCAAAAATTTGGAGATCAACAAGATAAGCCGTGGTTGTTTGATGCTTGAGAAGTACTTGTGTTATTTGCTTCAACTGCACATGTATGTGGAATTTTCTTTATCCATTTTTTGCTCTTGCCATTTTTTATACCGTGCAAGGTTGTTTTCCTTTTTCATCCATGTTTTATTGTTGATGTTATATGGAATATTTCGTTTTGATCATTCTAATGTTCTTCAACAATTTTGTGCCTTGAACCCAAATCCATCACAAGAATAACATCTTATGGTATGACAATATTTTTTGATTTGTCTATTGTAATTGCACCTTAATCATTTCAATGTATTGAGCCTTTTTCTATTAGCACAATAGGAAAAGTTGAGAGAATTTTCATACCTTAATTGTTCTTGCTTGATGACACATTTTTTATTATTATCTCAAACCCCATCTGATTTATATCTTGTTGATTTGTTCTTGGAATGTTGTCACCGATATTTTTGTCTACCTTATCATATCCAAGACCAAATTTGTCTCCTTGTGACCTTTGACTATTCAATATGTTATCCAAACTTGATGTGCTATTATTGAATTTGATTTCAATTTCTACGCCAGGACAAACGTTGTCACCTTTTGGATTTGCACAATATGGGATTTCATTTTTGAACCCATTTGTTGCAACATATAACTTTCTTCAATCATCCAGAGACTTGTTTTCTTGTATTACTCTAGCTAGATCTCCTTTCAAGTGGGAGATCTTTATATCCTTCTGCTCAAAATGTTTTGTTAGTAGTTTTTGTTTCATTTCTTCTAGTGACACTTTTAGTAAGGGATTATATTCTCCGAGTTGCTTGACATTATTTAGTGCGTAGGATAATTGTCTTTTAAGATTTTTCTTATATGTTGTTTCTTCACGTACTCTGTTTGTAAGCACTTCTTAAATCCTTTTGATCTCAACATTTTTGCATTTTCAAACAATCAATTGTTCTTTCAGTATTAAGTAACTGATCCTTTTGTTTGTCTAAAATATCTTTGGATTTTTGAAGTTTTATCTTCATAAATCAATTTTCTTTTCTTTCTTTTCTTAATTCATCCAAGGCACTAGTCAATTGACCTTCATAGTAAACTTTTGTAGTTTCCTCATCTTCAGGCTTGAAGATTTCTTCTTCACTTTCAGGATCTTCTTTACTATTAATCATATCAAGCATATTACAAGATTCATTTTCAACATAGGATTTTGAAGGTGAAATGTAAACTCCATTGAAAAAATACTCACCGAGTGTTTATGCAGTAGAATCTGATTGACTCTTATGTGTCTTATATGAAACTGGTTCCTAATCTGGTGATTCTTCCTTAATAAAAGGATAACAATTATCCTTTTCTTCTGAATCTTTATTTTCTAGATCTTCTACAATTATCATAAAGAGCACTTCTCTTGGACTGTTGTCACTATTGTCTTATTCGTATGACCTGTTGTCCTTTTTAGAATACACACTCTTTTTCTGTTTGAAGAACTTCTTCTTATTTTTAGACTTGCTCTGTTGGTATGTCTTCCTTCATTATTTATGATTGAAGTATTCTTCACTATCACTATCTCTACTTTCTTTGCAAGGAAATTTGGAAGCAAAATGACATACTTTACTACATTCAAAGCATTTGAAAGGTAACTTACCTTTGTATTTGCCACGACCCCTTTTTAGTCTTTTTTCACAAAGTTTGCTTCCTCTTCATGTGATTCATGAGATGATTTCTTGTTCTTCTCATGCTTGCTGCATTTTATCTTCCTAGAGGCTGTGAAAGCTTCTTCTTTTATAGAAGGATTATCCTTTTTGGCCCTCATCTTGTATGCAGTAAGAATCCCATGAATTTTGTCATTTATTAATTTATCCAAGTCACTTCTATATTCTAGAACTGACACTTTGAAGTCAAATCTTGGTGGCAGAGTTCTCAGTACATTTTGTACGAATGCTTCTTCCACAATTTGTACTCCAAGACCTCTGATAACATTGATAATCCCATCAACACAGAGAATATAAAATCAATTTTTCTTCTTCCCTCATCTTTAGCATTTCAAATTGTCCTAAATATGTTTGCAACTTTTCCTTCTTAACCTTCTCATCTCCTTCATAAATGTTTTTAATATTATCCCACACTTCTTTAGCTAATGTAAACTGCATAGCTTTGGTAAACTCAAAGTCTGCTAGACCACATAGTATCACATTCCTAGCCATGGCATTGCATTCATATTTCCTTTTGTTGGTTGCCTCAACAGGTGAACTTTTGGGAACATTGTAACCATTTTCAACAGATTTCCACACATCAACTATAAGAGACTACAAGTATATTTACATTCTTATACTCCATATTGTATAATTTGATCCATCAAATCTTGGTGCGTTGTTTGTAGACAATCCTTCCTATTTATCCGTGTCTGTTGGATGATCTATCTTCCAGTTGTTAGATTGTTCCTAAAGAAGGCCACTTTGATACCAATTGTTGGAAACTTAATGATACTGAGAGGGGGGGTGAATCAGTATCATGCATAGATTAAAAAAAAAATCACTTTACAATTTATGCACCAATTTCAGTTTCAATCATAACAATAAAGGACAACTGTACGCATAGTATTTGAAAATAAATTTATATATACATATAAATTTATGATTAAATAGATAGATGGGAGACACCAATTTCCAAGATGTGAGTAGTAACTCACTCATACATCAATCTGTTTGGGACACCAATCCCACAAACAAGCACCAACGAACAACCTATGAGGACACTAACTCTCTGCGCAAGCACCAACTTGTTGTATACAAGCTCCAACCTGTGAGGACACCAATCCTTTGCTCAAGCACCTACTTGTTGTGTTCAGGCACCAACCTAAGAAAGACATCAATCTTCCTTCATTGCCCTATCCTCTCGCTCAAGTTCTCTAGCTCCAACTAGAAGGAATATCCAACTCCTTATCCTTTCCCCTTCCCTCCTCCCTGAAATAGATGTAAATGTACTTTTGTCACATTGTCTTCATATCCTACTCTACGATATATGTGCGACGATTCTTAAGGTGGACCTCACAAAGGCTTATGCCCGGCTCAACTGGTCTTTCCTCAGGATGATACTTCTCTAGGTGGGGTTTCAAAGGAATTTCATTGGTTGAGTATTTGCCTACATTACCTTTGTTTCTTTTGTTGTGCAAATAAATGGATCTGCCTTTGATTTTTTCTATCCAGAGAGCCTTTGATAGGCTTGCTCGCTCGCCCTATTAGTTTTTATTTTGGTCATGGAAGGATTAATACGTGCTTTGATTCAAGTTAGAACAAATGCGACTCTTCATGGTATCAAGATTGTTGAGGATATCATCATCACCCATATTTTATTTGTTGATGATATTCTTATTTTTACTAATGGTTCTCGCAGTGATACCATTCTTATTAAAAAAATACTTGACATTTTCTCTAATGCATCCAGGATGCTTTTAAATAGAAAATCTACCTACTTGGATATGAACCTGTCAATTGAGGATTCATGCTTCATCCATGACATTTTTACTTTCCCTTTGATTGATTTGCAAGAGGGGCTCAAGTATTTAGGTTTTATCTTGAAGCCAAATGGTTACAATAGAAGGCAGTGGTCGTGGCTGATCAGTAAAGTTGAAAGTCGATTTCAGCTTTAGTGTAAGAAATGGCTTATTCGAGGGGGTTCTTATATACTCATGAAGTTGGTATTGGAGGATTTACCAGTCTATTGGACTTCGCTTGCCAATGTTCCCACACGCACTATTGAACAGATTAGACAGATCAACTATCAATTCTTATGGCACAACAACATTGAGGACAAAACTTATGCTTGGATCGCATGGGATAAGTTGACTATCCCAAAAAACTTAGGGGGACGAGGTTTCAAAAACCCACATATATTTGCAAAATCCCTATTAACGAAAGGCATATGGAGAATTATAAATAAATAGGGCTTATCGGCCACCATTATCTATCCGAACTATATATATCCTTTATCGGTCTTGGAATGGAAAGATGAGGGACCATTTATTCATCAGTTGTCCATATATTTAGAATATGTGGTGTTGCGCTAATAAGTATAAAAAGGAGATTTTTTATTTGGGTCCGAATTCATCATAAGGATGCCATGTCCATATGGTTCAAGAGACATGATTATGCAGATTACAAGGCACTCCCTATGATTTCCATGTGGTTCGTCTAGTTTTCTAGAAATCAGGTTGTCTTTCATGACTCTTATATTCATCCAGAATTGTCAACTAAGAGGGCATTAACTATTATTGATCTCTTTCCACAAGTAGTGTCTCACATTCCTCGAGTCATCAAAGACCCTATCATTGATAAATCTATCTATTGGGATTTTTTTGATGGTGCATCCTAAGATCAGTCTCAATTTGGAGGTATTATTTATCAGAGTGACCACACATATTTCCGTTTTGCAGCTAGCATTGGACAAGCGGCACATAACCAAGATGAATGATTAGCTCTTAGGTGTATCCTCTTATTTGTTAACGACCTAGGTATACATGATATACAGATCATTGGTGACTCTCTCATTGTCATTAATTGGATGAATCACCGATGTCAATCCTACACCATATTTTTGCAACCTATCATTATGGATATACACTGAAAATTTTGTACTTTTCATGCAACACATAGGGATGTGATCATTAGACAATGCTGGTATGCAGGAAATATGTAGCGATCAGTACAATATTTTGCATAATGTATTAAGTGAGTGGATATGGCTATTTCTGAATAGCCTCTATACAATGTATTTTATTATAACATTAATGAAATGTGCCTTTTTTACTGAGGAAAAAAAAAGAACAATGAGTTAGATACTACTTTTGAGTAAATAACTATTTTACTTTATATTTAATTAATTATTGCAACTTTTGTCTATTTGTAGGATTTATATGTTATCATTTACAACACCACTCTAAATTTGAATAGTAGACTATGATAATGGAAAATACATTGGAATATATTTCTTAAGTATAAGAGGATTTGAACTAGTGACCTTCCATTTATAATTTCTCATCTCAATTACTCATTACCAATTGCTCTACCTCCATGGGCTATATATTATTAAGCTAATAATATAACAATAAATTAAATATTAATGTTGCAATAATTATTAGTATAAATCCATTATAACTATGTCTCTATCAAACTTAAAGGAGGATCCAATCTTTTGAAATGCAAATTTTTTTAAAACCTTTAAAAAAAACATTTGGTAAATTCAAAATTAAGCTGAGTTGATGGTGGTGTAAACTGTAACTTTGTGATGATTAAAATTTAATCACTCAAATATGATACACTCTCCTTCAAATTTATGTTCAGCTCATATCTGCCGACATCTGTAAGCTAACCGAAAATTCAAAACTTCGTGTCCGAATAAGCTCTCTTTTGCTACCGATGGTGCATACCATTCTGACGTGGATTTGAGGTGGCATCCACACTTCTTCACAGCTATCGTGCGTATCGAATCTGAGTGGTCATAGCTCTTTGGGCATTATTTTCTCTACCGTTGGATTCCTGCTGCACTTTCGCTGACTACATTTGAGCTAGCAGAATCTGAAAAGAGCTCTGTTGAGCTCGTCGGGCTGCCTAGTCTGTAGTCCCCTTATGACGATGGGGGCCGAACCAGGAACAGAAGCAGAGATGAAGGCGATTCCAGTAATGACTATTACTACAAATAGCGAAAACCAAGGAGAAGGCGGGGGAGGTATTTGTTTTGTGATTTTCGAAATGGCGAGCTAGGGATTGTAGATTTTTATTTTCAATGATTTTCGAAATGGTGAGCTAGGGCTTTGTATGCTCATTTTTATTTTTTATTTTTATATTATCCGTTGTTTTAACCTTAAAAACTATAACACGAGGTGTTCATCCACCATCATACATGCTCGTCTCTGCTCTATTGGATCTACACACGATTTAACCTTGGTCTCATCATAAATAAGCAACTAGATCATTAAAAGCTCCTCTTCTAGTTTATCATAAAGGCTAAAACAAAATTATCTTTTAGCCCCTCTTGGTCTTCATGATCAAATTTGCCCTAGAACCTTAAGTTCTGGCTTGAGTCCTTGTGACTCAACCATTAAATACGGGTCGTCTTTTCAATGGTTAACTTGTCTAGAATCTTCTTCACCATGAGAAAGCTTTTCTATCTTTTCTATCTCATGTCTTCATCATCCTGGTCCCTGACAAAGTTCTCAGCCCCAGGATGACGCCAAGCTGTTGCTTGGAATTGCATTTGAATGGTTTGCCTTAGATGCGCAAGTTCGGCTGTCAAGTTCATAGAGGTATGTTGTATGGATGCGTTCTATTTATCATCATTCTTGGATATGTACTCATGGTCATATGTCATCACTTTTTTTTGGGGAAGATGCATTCTGATACCGTTGTTATGGATTGGGTGCCCTATCCCTGAAAGCTAAGTGTCTCCAACTATTGGGAATGAGAAGCATGAAATAATAGGAAACAAAGTTTTCAGAATAGGGTACAACAAGAGTTTTGTAAGGATGGGAAACTTGGAGTATACTTCTTAGAATACAGCAAGAGATAGGAGAAATAGTTGGAAACCTGTTTTAGAAGTTGGAACAAAATTTTCAAGTAAAATCTGCCCTTTGTTGTGAGATAAAAACCTTGCCAAGCACTTTTGCTGCTGGTCTGTTGTGCTTTTGTAAAAATCAGAAATATGAGATCTATATTTTGTTAAGATTTTTCAATTTTTGTAATAGTGGGGCTATTATTGTTTGGTTAGGGCTAGTGGGGGCATCTAATATTATAGTTTTTTCCTTTATCATTTCTTTAAGCAAAAAAAGAAAAAGAAAAAGCCCCAGAAATGACCAGCGGTTTTCAACTGTTTTTGCAAACACGTTTTCTGAAAAGGCTTGAAACTGCTGAGGTCTTTTGAACTGTTTGGAAATGGTTGATAGGCCATTTACGATGTTCAAACATGTTTTGGAACTGGAAGTGCGTGGACCGATCAGAAATAGTTTGTGGGATACATATCCGGAAAAGCACATTTTTGAAAAATAGCTTACTAGTTTGATATGAATTCTGGAATTGAGGCTATTTAAAATTTCAAATGCTTGTCTAGTTGAAATAGTGATTAGCTGGTTTTGCTATTCTTTTGATTAAATATATTTTTGTCTGAAAAAATTAGATCAGCCATTTATTTCCTCCTTTATATGCTAACAATTAAAAGTCCTTGTTCGTGCGACCAGGTATGCTTTGTCCTCCTGAAAACCAAGTAGCTGGGCATCGTGCTGAAGGTATTTAACTAGTCCTTATTTTATTAGTTGGGAATTTGTTCCAGTATGTCATGAAGTACCTGTTTCATTTTACTATTTAAGGTGAGTGTACTGAGACTGCAGGATTAATATGCTCTCAAGTTTGAACTAACCCACAAACGGTCTTCCCTGTTTACTATACAAGGGCAGGAAAAACCATTAATGAAAAAATGGCCGAAAAATCGGCGACATCACGATTTTTCGATCCAAAACCTCATGAAAATTTGGCCCGGAAAAATCGGTACAGGAAGACATCGGCAAAAATTGGGAAAAGATCAAGAAAAACCATATTAAAGTGCTGTTTTTTTTAAAAACTTATTTGTCTTTGCAGCTGTTGGGGAATTCGAGGGAAGATGTTTATCATCATTAACAACCCCAAACCATTGTTCTCATCACAATCGAAGTTTATAACTTTAAAGACACTAGTTCAATTATTTTCTTGCACACTTTAAGTGACCATCACCTTCACCTTTTGCAACACTACTATTCAATAGGGAGATACCAAAACATTAGCATCTATGTATACATTCATCCTCGTGCATCTAGGGTTTAGATTGCAATTGCTTTGTGTTTGTATTCATTGCATGCCTCAGATACTTCCAAGTTCCAATGGAAGCCTTGAGAAATACAAAGGGCTTATGAACATAGCTAAGAGGACAAACTTTTTCATTTATTGGAGTGCTGACTATACACCTACCTAGACTCCTTTCCTCTCAATCATCCTATACAAATACCAAGTGGTACACCATGATTTTCGCTCATGATTATGAGATACATCTATGTATTTGATTTCATTTTGTATTGGTTATCCACTTTTGAGTATTTGATTGGACAACTATCAAGGTTCAGGATTTAGTATTGACTTTGATGTATCATTTTTTATTTGGCACGCAAATACTGTTGATTTTTCTGGCAGCATCGAGAGCCATTCTCTTAGAAGAATGGAGACACCTGGTCCAGGACCAGGGTGTGGACTCAACCTAGAGTTGAGTAATCATTCTGTTGGATGATGATATCTGGTCCGGGACCACGATATGGACCCAGTCTAGCATTGGGGGGACTCAACCTTGAGTTGAGTGACCATTCTGTTGAATGGTGACATTTGGCCTAGGACTAGGATGTGGAACCAGTCTAGCACTGATAAACCCGGCCTAGATTTGAGTGGCCATTCTTTTGAATGGAGGCACTTGGTCAGCTACCAGGAATTCACCTAGTCCGGGACTAGGGACTCAGCTCGGGGTTGAGGGCCATTCTCTGGGAGAATGGAGGCGCTTGGTCCGTTACCAAGTATTTGACCTAGTGTCAAATTATGCAGCCGATGGCTGAGGTACCTGGTCTGTTACCAGAAAGACACTATAAGCCCTGGACCGGGTCTAGGCATGTGTGACACTCTGACCCTCGATCAGTGGGCTTTGCGATCTTCTCCAAGGCTTAGCTACCCTTGGTTAAGACACCTTAATACCCGATCTTGGTGTCACACAGAGTTTGAGATAAAAGCATTAGTAATTCTCTCTGTTTATGATGATGTACTTTGATTAGGGATGAAAGACCACCTTGACCACTTGTATTGACCACAGGGCACTTGAAGAAGGCTAAAGCAAAAGTAAAAAATACATAAGGACCCTTAGTACCACTAAGGGGTCAGAGTGAAAGTGCAAAAAGACCTTTAGTACCACTAAAGGAAAAAGTCAAAATTAGAAAAGAATAAAATAATAATATTTTGATCTCTCTAATTTTGGTCCACTTACAGGTGACTCAAAAGATATAAAAGAAGATCAATCCATTTCATTATTACACACACTCTTGCCCTCACAGGTGAAGCTGCTCCAACTGAAGATTTTACAGGTTATTGAAGAAAAAAAGGAAGTTTGATGTGGTGCCCTAGCATGGATGAGTCTAGCTAGGGCATTCACAATTATTTTTCTCATAAACCCTAAGCTAGGGTTTTCAGAAGTTGCAAGTTTTTGGCTATGGTTTTTACCCTAATTCTCTTCTTCAGATTCGGGCAGCAACAAAACTCTTCAGGCAACCTTCTCCTCTCTCATCGGGAAGATCTGAGGTTTACGGGATGGCCCTCTCTTCTTCACGGGCAACCTTAGTGAGGGCTCAACCCTCTCCTTCACCCGCGGGTAGCCTTAGCAGGCATACCCATGAAGGGTTTAGCCTGCGGCTAACCCTCGGGAGGCCTTAGCAGGCATACTCATGAGGTTTAGCCTGCGGCCTAACCCTCGAGCAACCTAGCAGGCAGACTCATCAGGGTTTGTGCCTGCGGCTAGCCTTCAGGCAGCCTGCTAGTAGGCCCGTAAGGGCTATGGGCTAGCAGGGCAACAGGCCGACAGCCACAGCTGCCCAACAACAGAACCAGGCAGGAAAATAGGCCGCAGGCAGCAGATTCCGAGCAGCGGGCAGCAGATAAACAGGCCGGGCAGAAAAGGGTAGTATGGTTGGGCAACAGTACGGCCAGGCAGTAGTACGGACAGGGAAAGGCAGGCTGATCCGAGCAGGAAAAACAATGATTTTGGGTAGCCTGCTAATTTTGGGAAGGAGAGAGAAAATTAGGGCACAAGCCCTAATTTGTCAAAAAGCCCTAATTGGGTATTTTACTGTGTAATTGGATTATCTTATGTAATTGTAGATCTATGTTACAAACTCAGTTAGAGTTTGAGAATTTTGAAAAACTCAGTCATCTCATTTTCGAGATGAATTACTAATTTTTTTGGGGTTTTGTCTTTTGAAGGTTTCCCCAATGAAAAATCTTGTGTTCAATGTGTTGATGTATTGATGTTGTTTACTGCACTTGTCATTTGTTTATGTTAGTTTGCAATTTTTAAAGTATTTATGCTACTGCTAAAAATTCAATATGGTATTAGAGCTTAGCATGTGAAGACACAATAAAGGGAGATTGTTGTTGTCTTCCTAGACCTTGGGATATTTTGCAGACTTAACATTTGACTAAGTAGCAGAGATGGCCGTCAATATCTTCAGACCGAAAGAGAAGCTACAAGGTTTAGCTAACTACAACTTCTGGAAGGCTAGATTGACAGCTATTCTAGAAGAAAATGAACTGGATGACATTGTGTTTAATGTCACTGAAGAGCCAACATCTAATGCTGGTAGAATTGCTTACAAGAAGAAGCAGGCTAAGGCTAGAAGTATCATTTATGATTTTGTCAAAGAAACCGTGATGCCCAATATCACAGCATTGAAGACTGCCAAAGAATGCTTTGACACCTTGGCCAACTTGTATGAGAAGAAGGCTCCCAATTAGAAGAGAGTCTTGAAGAAGAGGCTACAAACTTTGAAGCTGAACAAGGATGAAGGGGTTGGTTCCTTCTTCACTAAGATTGCACAGTAAGAGATCAACTTATTGCTATTGGTATTGCTGTTGATGATGATGACCTTGTGCAGATTGTGATTGAGACTCTTGGGAAACATTTATTGCATCTGTGAGTGGACGTGAGAATCAGCCAAGCTTTGAAAGACTTTGGCATGATTGCATAGAAGAAGAGGGAAGGACTTTAGGCAAGGCAACCAAGGAAGCTAAACTTGCACTAGCAGCAAAGACAAAGAAGTTCAAGAAGCCCTCCTCTCAGCAAAAGAAGGGAAAGAAACCTCAAGGTAAGTTCTCTGATATGTCAAAAGTGGAATGCTATAATGGCCACAAGTTTGGACATTTTGCCAAGGATTGTAGGCAAACCAAGAAGAAATCCAAAAGAAGATTTCAAGCCTCTGCTGCAGAAGCAGAAGAAGAAGAAGAAGAAGAAGAAAACAAAGGCTAACAAAGAAGAAGAACCTAGAAGAGAGTACTACCTGATTTTTGCTCTTTGGTTCCACCTCAGACAGTGCTACCTCTTGGTTGGTGGGTAGTGGTGCCTCTAGGCACATGGTAGGTAACTATGGACCTCTCACCAGTTACAGAAAGAAGTTCACCACACAGGTGGAACTTGGAGATGACTCCACTTACAAGATTGAAGGAGTTGGCTCAACTTCACTTTAACTTGGCTCAGGTGCGGTTCTTCATATTGATGATGTCTTATTTGTTCCTGGTTTAAAGAAGAATCTTCTATTTGTTACTGGCTTAGAGGACAAGGGCTACAGAGTCCTCTTCATGGACAAGAAAGTCCTTCTATGGGCAAAGGATGAAGATCTAAGTTCAACAGTACATATTGGGGTTCGAGAGGGAGGCCTTTATAAGGCTTCCGAAGATTCCACTCATGCTTTGGTACATCATACAGTTTATCCATGTGAGCTGTGGCATAGGAGGTTTGGACACCTTCACTACACAGCTCTCCCAGGCTTGCTGAAGATGGTCACAGGTATGCCAGAGGTACCTCCAAAACATGATGGAATTTGCAAAAGATGTGCTCTAGGTAAGAACACTAAGAAATCCTTTTCCAGAAGCAAGAATAGATCTAAAGGCATTTTAGATTTGATTCATTTTGACATTTGTGGGCCTATGTCTTCACCCTCTTTGAGTGTGTGTTTGTGTTATGCCTTGTTCATTGATGATCACTCTCGGAAGTCATGGATTTACTTCCTTAAGGCCAAGAGTGAAACTTTTGACAGGTTCAAAGAGTTCAAGGCACTGATTGAAAATCAGACTGACAAACACATCCGTATCTTGAGATCAGATAACAGAGGTGAGCATGAATCTAATGAGTTTGATGATTTTTGCAGAGAAGCAGGAATCAAGAAAGAGCTGTTAGTACCATACAACCCTCAGTAGAATGGGGTTGCAGAAAGGAAGAATAGAATGATCTGTGAAGCTGCTAAAGCGATGCTTACCGATCTGGATCTTCCTTTATCTTTGTGGGCAGAAGCTGCAGGTACTGCTGTGTACATCCCAGAACAGAAGCCCTCATGCTATCTTGGCGGAGAAGACTCCAGAAGAAGTCTTCACCAGGAAGAAACCAACAGTTGACCACATGAGGATATTTGGCACTCCAGTGTACATTCATGTGCCAAAGGGAAAAAGAGGGCCAAACTAGAGCCCTTCGGCAAGAAAGGTATATTTGTCGGGTACAATGATTGCTCGAAGGCCTATCGTATCTATGTACCTGGGCAAAGGTATATTGAAGTCAATAGAGATGTGATCTTCCATGAGGAAGCTATTTTTCGTAAAACACAAGAGCTTTTAACGGAAGATGAAGTTCCTCCCCTTGAGTTTCCAGATTCAAAAATTCAGAGGGAGGAAGAGGATTTGAGGATCAAATTCCAGATGCACCTTAGGACACTGAAATTCCACCAAAAGAACTACTTGAAGTTCCTCCTTCCAAAAGGAGACCTGCTTGGTACCGAGAAACGGTGCAAGAAGGTGAGAAGCATAAAGCTCCTCCCGGGACTTTCAGAGAAAGCATAAGACCACAAAAGTACTCCGGTCTTATGAGCCAGCGCATCAAGGCAGAACCTTCATCATACGAAGAAGCAACAAGTCAACAAGTATGGATTGATGCCATGATTGAAGATTATAGTTCAATCATGAAGAATGATGTGTGGGAAGTTGTTCCCAGACCAACAGGAAAGTCAGTGGTGACATCCAGGTGGCTTTATAAAATCAAGCATGCTGCTGATGGCAGTGTGAAGAAGTACAAAGCCAGATTCGTAGCTCGTGGCTTCACTCAGAAAGAAGGCATTGACTATGATGAGACATTTGCCCCTGTTGCCAAGTATACTACCATTAGAACCATCATTTCTCTTACTGCAGTATTCGGATGGAAGTTACATCAGATGGATGTAAAGATAGCCTTCCTCAATGGCAAGATTGATGAGGAAGTCTATATTGAACAACCTTAAGGCTTTGTGACTCATGGGAAGAAGACGCGTGTATGTAAATTGAAGAAAGCCTTGTATGGACTGAAACGGGCTTCGAGAGTTTGGTATGCGAGGATGGATGGATCTCTCCATAGCTTGGGGTTTTCGAAAAGTATAGTTGGTTCTAACTTGTACTTTAAGGTTGTTCATAATCATGTCTTGATACTTGTTCTATATGTAGATGACTTGTTTCTCACAGGTGATGAACAGTTGATAGAACAGTGTAAGAGGGAGCTTACCTTTGAATTCGAGATGAAGGATCTCGGGTTGATGCATTATTTCCTTGGCTTAGAGGTCTGGCAAAAGCCAAGCGAGATCTTCTTGACACAAGGAAAGTATGCAGTGGACATATTGCAGAGATTTGGGATGTAGGACTACAAGTCCATGAGCCTACCCATGACTACCAACTTGACAAAGTTGCGTGACTTAGCTACCAGTTCACAGAGTGTGGTCTCTACTTTGTACAGATAGCTTATTGGATCCTTGATGTATCTTGTGCATACGAGACCGGACATCTGTTACACAGTGAATGCTTTGAGTCAGTTCATGTTCGATCCAAAGCATATACACTTGGTAGCTGCCAAACACGTACTCAGATATGTGCGAGGTACTATCACTTATGGGCTTAGGTATACTTCAAGCAGTGGAGTATTATTATCTGGATGCATATTTAGATTGGGATGGCAGTGAGGTAGATCGGAAAAGTACCTCTGGTTACTGCTTCAGTATGGGATCTGCAATGATCTCTTGGTACGGTAGGAAGCAGGGTTCCATAGCTCAGAGTACAACTGAGGCAGAGTATATTGCTGCAAGTGATGCCTGCAAGGAAGCTGTTTGGCTCAAAAAAATTATATTTGATCTGTTCGGGGGAAAACTTGACTCAACGATCATCCATTGCGATAATCAGAGTTACATAAAGCTTTCGGAGAACCTAGTGTTTCATGATAGATTGAAGCACATTGAAATGAGGTATCATTTCATTAGAGACCTAGTATAGAGAGGTGCTCTGAAGTTGTAGTACATTCGTACGAATGAACAGATCGCAGAGATTTTGACCAAGCCTCTGACATCATCAAAGTTTGTATACTTTCGTGACAAGCTTGGCATGGCAGAGAATGCCTCTCGTTGAGAGGGTGTGTTGATTTTTCTAAGTAGCATCGAGAGCCATTCTCTTAGGAGAATGGAGACACCTTGTCCAAGACCAGGGTGTGGACTCAACCTAGAGTTGAGTGATCATTTTGTTGAATGATGATATCTGGTTCGGGACCACGATATGGACCTAGTCCAACATTGGGGGTACTCAACCTTGAGTTGAGTGACCATTTTGTTGAATGGTGACATCTGGTCCGGGACCAGGATGTGGAACCAGTCTAGCACTGGTAGACTCGGCCTAGATCTGAGTGGCCATTCTTTTGAATGGAGGAACGTGGTCAATTACGAGGAATTCACCTAGTCCGGGACTAGGGACTCAACCCGGGGTTGAGGGCCATTCTCCGGGAGAATGGAGGTGCTTGGTCCGTTACCAAGTATTTGACGTAGTGTCGAATTATGCAACCTATGGCTGAGGCACCTGGTCTGTCACCAGAAAGACACTATAAGCCCTAGACCGGGTCTAGGCATGTGTGACACTCTGACCCTCGATCAGTGGGGTTTGGGACTTCTCCAAGGCTTAGCTACCCTTGGTTAAGACACCTTAGTACCCAATCTTGGTGTCACACAGAGTGTGAGATAAAAGCATTGGTAATTCTCTCTGTTTATGATGATGTACTTTGAGTGGGGATGAAAGACCACCTTGACCACTTGTATTGACCACAGGGCACTTGAAGAAGGCTAAAGTAAAAGTAAAAAATACATAAGGACCCTTAGTACCACTAAGGGGTCAAAGTGAAAGTGCAAAAAGATCTTTAGTACCACTAAAGGCAAAAGTCAAAATTAGAAAAGAATAAAATAATAATATTTTGATCTTTCTAATTTTGGTCCACTTACAGGTGACTCAAAGGATATAAAAGAAGATCAATCCATTTCATTATTACACACTCTTGTTCTCACAGGTGAAGCTGCTCCAACTGAAGATTTTACAGGTTATTGAAGAAAAGGAAGTTTGATGTGGTGCCCTAGCATGGATGAGTCTAGCTAGGGCATTCACAATTATTTTTCTCATAAACCCTAAGCTAGGGTTTTTAGAAGCTGCAAGTTTTTGGCCAGGGTTTTTACCCTAATCCTCTTCTTCAGATTCGGGCAACAACAAAACTCTCCAGGCAGCCTTCTCCTCTCTCACCGGGCAAATTTGAGGTTTACGGGCAACCCCATCTCTTCTCGGGCTGCCCCTCTCTTCTTCACGGGCAGCCTTAGTGAGGGCTCAACCCTCTCCTTCACCTGCGGATAGCCTTAGCAGGCATACCCATGAAGGGTTTAGCCTGCGGCTAACCCTCGGGAGGCCTTAGTAGGCAGACCCGTGAGGTTTAGCCTGCGGCCTAACCCTCGGGCAATCTAGCAGGAAGACCCGTAAGGGTTTGTGCTTGCAGCTAACTTTCGGGCAGCCTGCTAGTAGGCCCATAAGGGCTACGGGCTAGCAGGGCAGCAGGTCGACAGCCACAGAGTTGCCCAACAGCAGAACTAGGCAGGAAAATAGGCCGCGGGCAGAGGGCAACAGATTTCTAGCAACGGGCGGCAAAAAAACAGGCTGGGCAGAACAGGGTAGTACGATCGGGCAGCAGTACAACTAAACAGCAGTACGGATAGGGTAGGGCAGGCAGATCCGGCAGGCAAAACAATAATTTTGGGTAGCCTGCTAATTCTGGGAAGGAGAGAGAAAATTAGGGCAACAAGCCAACCCTAATTGGGTATTTTACTGTGTAATTGGATTATCTTATGTAATTGTGGATCTGTGATTCTCAGTTAGAGTTTGAGAATTTTGAGAAACTCAGTCATCTCATTTACGAGATGAATTAGTAATGCTTTTGGGGTTTTTGTCCTTTAAAGGCTTCCCCAGTGAAAAATCCCGTGTTCAATGTGTTGATGTATTGATGTTGTCTACTGCACTTGTCATTTGTTTATGTTAGTCTGCAAATTTTAAAGTATTCATGCTACTGCTAAAAATTCAACACACACACACATACATATATCGACGTTTTTCCTATATTTATGTTCCAATGTGTTTATTTGATGTTGTTTAAAAAATTGAAAAAATAAATTTATTTTGTATTTTTTAATGCTTGTCGTTGTTTGCCAATTTGTTTCGAATTTTTGCCTATGTCGCCGAGAAGTTGTACTCTGGACCCCCTGCTGTGTTTTAGCTGATGCTGTTTTTTTCAACAATGGGAAAAGCCAAGGCTTCCAATTTAATTAGAAATTACAACCCTAGGAATAGGCATAAAGATTGAGAGAACAGAAGGCATCAAAAGGATATCTATTACATATAAAAGCATGCAGTAATTTTGATACACCTTATCAGAAAAAGATGTAAGGATCTATAAGTTGAGGAAGTCAGCACGATTGCTTCCTTTTCAATTCTATTTGTATTCTTTCATTGGGGTTTAGAAGCTATGTCACATGATTCGGGTGAATTCAATTTCGACAACCTTGAAATTCGGTTCGAATTCAGTTTTTTTTGATGAGATTCGGAATGATGTTTGACATTAAGTTTGCCAAAATATTCCTTTTTTTCAAATATAAATATTTTATATCTTAGTAATGTAATATAACAATCATTATAATATATATATATATATTTATAACTTATGCTTTTACCTACCTAATTATTAAATATAATTGAAAAAAAATCAAACACAAAAACTAATCACAAATGACGAAATCCTACAGGCCTGCCCTATATTCAATAATTATAATTAAAAGAAAAGATAAAACAAACAAAACTTACGGCTGTGAATAAAAGATTTCACGATGCCTATGTTTGGCTTTCTCAATTACCTTCGACTTGTTGAAAATTAACATGTATATAAATTTAATAGCAGTAATAGACTTGTAAATTGTATATATCAGCAGTGGATAAAATCTGAGATAGATAGCAATAATTAAAACTTCAAGCATGTACAGATACACACATTTTTATCCTGGGGAAAACCTTTTCAGGAATAATAGCCCCAGCAATGAAAAATCTTCCTTATAATGAAATGACTGAGTTTGTACATGAGCAGATAACAAATTTGCAGACCTTTACAAATCCACCAAATTGCCCCTAGGGCATATATGCCAAAAAGAAAGAGACAAAGAAACAGTCCTACTGGGGACTGATTAAAACGCCAACAATCCAAGAAGATCTGCTGTAGATGTCTGTAAGCTTGAAATTTCTGCTAACTGCCACGGCCTGCCTTCTGTGTTATTTCATGCACCTGTACTGGCTGGTGTGGGCCCTAACAGGGCTGTCAAACTCCAACAAAAAACACCCCAATAAGAATTCGGGTGGCCTGAGAATAGCAGAGACCTGTGATAAGCCCTTGCCAGGGCGCCGTGAACTGTGAGGGGCCCTAGCAGGGCTTTCGTGGACTGAGGCAAGCCCTAGCAGGGCTGCCGTGAGTAGAGAAGAGCCTTAGCAGGGCTGCCGTGAGCAGAGAAAAGCCCTAGCAAGGCTGCCATGTACTGAGATAAGCTCTAGCAGGGCTCGGAAGAGGCTGAAGTGAAGGCCGTGGTGTAAGAGCAGCCAAGACCAGAGTTGCGACTTCAAAGAATAGACCCACGAACTGCCAGAACAGTCTTCAAAATGCCAAGTCTATCCACACGTGAGGGAAAAGAGTGACCAGCAGATAAGCCCAAAGAAATTCTTCTTTTCACAGAGGTGAAGATATCTTGGATGATATGTCAAGTGAGGATGCAACTTATTTATAGATCATTAGGGTGAGATGAGTCCATAAATTAAGGAGGCACCCTTAGGGGCTTTATAATCTTTTATTTTTTGGACTTTTGACTTTTGATCTTTTATTTTTTTACTTTTTACTTTTGATCTTTTATTTTTTTACTTTTGACTTTTGAACTTTTATTTTTTACCTTTGACTTCAAAATACATACAAGTCAATCTTGCAGCATCATCATTATATGGAAGATTTTCATTGTTCATCCTGTTCTCCTTAATGGTACTATTGCCACCTTTCACACACCTGGGGGACGTGGCATAAATATTCAAGCCACTTGGTGTGTCCTTGGTTGCAAATCTCGAGTCAAGGCTCACCTTGTTCTTGACTCCTCCGTTTAGGCAAACTCCTAACGAAGCCAAGGGGGGGTAGACCCTAAAAGAGTTGTTAAGGCTGATTAGGCTTTAGTGGTGATGGATTTGGATGAGTAAGTTTTTTAGGAGTTTTTAATCAATAATGGAAAACAAGAGATTGAAAGATAATCTGATTACAACAACATAAATAGCACAAGGAATTATAAAATTACTCAACTCATAAATCATGCAGATAGAAATAATAAAGATCAGTGCCAAATTAAAAATGGAGTCGTAAAAATGTGCATGCTGAAAGATGCTGAAGTAGATTTTTGCAATTGTCTCTTGGTAAGTTTTAAGTTAATGTGGAAAATGAGTAAATTAACTTAGGGGGAAGGGAACTCCAAATATACCCGAAGGTACGAGGAGTATGTCCAAAACCCTTATCCGATGTGGCTCCCCGCAAGGAATATGTGGGTTGGTTGGAGTCTCGGAGACGTGTTCAACACTGCACCAACAAGGATGTAGCCTAACGGTGTCTCGAGGTCACTACCCAGTTGTTCCCGCTTCCTTTGTGGATTTTGCCACTGCAACGAATCAAATCGAGGCGTTGGATTTTCGCCTGGGGAGGTTAATTGAAAAGTGAGAACTAATTAAGCTAGTCGCCCACGTTGCTTTTGATGCAGCCGGTTGATCGGACGAACCGCAGCGGTGCAGAGCATACACAACAGAGTTTAAAAGTTTTAAGAATTTTAAAGATCATTTTGTTCTTTAAAAAATAAGAAAAGTGACCTCCAAGAATCTCTTTCGGTTCAAGTGAACTGCAATCAAGAAAGCAAGGAGGGGTGATTTTATTAATGTTTTTTCTTTCGAATTTACAGTTAAAGTGCGGAAAAACAAAACCAGGTTATCTATTTATCCTACCACGAATCTCTTTCCCCTTTCGGGTCACTCGGGAAATCGTGGGGTAAGTAGTAAATTTACTTTGCAAAACTGAAAGATTTAAACAATTTTGTAATATAAAACAAAGTATGCTACTTGCATATGGATGAATGAAACTAATGCTAGAGCAAAAAAAACAAAAAAGGAAAAAAAGACGCGGATCCCCCCTGGGGGGATGGGGAGTGGGCTCAAAAGAGCCTCCTCGAAATTACTTTTTATTAAACTTGATTACAACTTGATAGTAAGTGCCATCTGCTTCTTATACAGGACGAACCCAAGGGTTTACAAAATGGTCCAAAAGTTAACACTAAAGATGGGGAAGCCCCTGGGGGTCTTCGGATGGCCCAAAAAATGCTTTTTGGACAGCACCTTTTCTTTTCGGACGGACCTGCTAAAAACTATCAAGCTATTAAACCCAAAAGATGCTCAAAAACACTTAAAGAGTGCCTTTGAACATCTAAAAAAATATAAGTTAAAAAATGATAACAAAAATGCAAAAAATGACCATGGCTTGCCTTTTGGGCAGCCAATACGATATGTACTTAAATGCAAGATTCAACTTTAAAAGTTTAGACAAAATACTTTCAAATGAGAAGTTCAGAATATGCTTCAAATTTACATGCAAAGGAAAGTAGATTTAACTAGATCTATTTAACGAAAGATGAATCTTTTGTACGAAACTTTCAGATCTAGGCTATGAGCTTTAAGAAGATAGATCTATGTTAAATTTCACTCTAAGATGATAGATCTAAAAAATTAAAGCTATGAACCAAGTATATTTTAAATTTTAAAAGGAGAAAGAGAAGAGGGCAAGCTTGTAGCTGTGAAGATCAATCGAAGAGCTTCCGGTGGAAGCAGTTGGACTATGTAGAATGAAAAGGTGAAGATGATGAGGAACAAACTTGTTCAAAACCTTCTCCACGGAAACCTGTAACTAACACAATTAAAACTTGCAGAGAGATTTGTGAGATCCAATGATATACATATAAAAGACTAGATCAGCATGGTAATAAACTTATTGAAAATGCCAGATCTTGATCTTTACATACATATGAATAATAGAATCTATAAATAAACTTATTTAAAGACTCTTTTCTTTCGATTAGGAGCAATCCTTACAAGGTTAGATTCACAAATCAAGCAAGAAAAAAAGTGCACCAAATACAAGTTACCTCAAGCATGAGCAACAATATTCATCCAACTGAATGCCTCACACCATCTAGCCTCCAAAGCTTTTCTTTATTCACAATGAAAAAATATAACAGTATTACAATGGCAACAACTCTTCATCCAACTCTAACTAGTTTGGAGTGAGAGGGTTGGTCTTTAATTATAGCCGGATTGGCCCAAAGGGCGCCTCCGCCAATTGAAGAAGACTGAGGGCGAATTTGATATTGAGAGTCAATTTATCCCTTGATTTGGGCAAGTTAGAGGGAGCTACACTCAAGAAATATGTGCCACCTCTCAAGAGGTAGGCACAACTCCTCTTTGAGATCTCCAAAACATGCTAGACGAGTGCCACATGAGCAATTATGCCTCCTTCTAAGAAGAAAAACGTCCCCTTAATCTGGCAAACTCGCAGTAGCCTCAATCAACACAGAAGCTGACGCTTTAATCAAGGATATGTCTTTCCTTAAATCAGGGAAGCCGATAGAAACTGATTTCAGTCAAATCAGAGCATTTTCCACTAATTTAGGAAATTCAGAATATTCTCCATTTATTAATTATTTTGATTTTTTAATTAATAAATTTGATTTTTTGGAGATTTTTGACTTAAGTGATAAATTTATCACTTAAAACTTAGGAAAAGTGGGTTTTTGGGTTAAACGGGTGCTCAGAGTTAGAGAATGAGCACCCCCATGGCAAAATCCGATCCCTAACCACACTTTTATTACATCCATAATTTTCCCAATTAAACTATTAAAAATAGCCTAAGTTTACGGGAAAAATTATTTTTCTCGAAATCAGATGAAACTCTAGGGGGACCTAGCACATGTCCATATGACTCAATATGAATGCCTAGCATGTTGAAAAATACTGACATGAAGGCTCTAATAACCTCCTAAGGCCTAACCACAAAGACGACTACCCCAACTTTGGAGAGGTGAGTGAAAAACTCAAAAATGATGAGTCGTTTGTTCAAAAACCAATAATAACCAAGGGAAAAAACACTCTGGGCTAGTCGGCCTAATGCTTAAGTCTGGGAAGCCGAGCCTTTTATAAAATTTTATCATGCTAGGACATTTTTCAATTTCCCCAAGGGGGTATGAACATGTGTTACAAAAAAAATTTCAAATAGACTCCTAGAAAAAGGCTAGCAAACTTCTGAACTCTGATCATGAACAAGTGCGCTTATTCAAACCTTGTCGACTCACTTGAAAAAATCCACCAAGTACAACTTAGGTGGTAATAGGTACTAAGGTCATGTGCTATGTACCCCAACAAGGGGTGGCCAGTCGCTTGAGAAAGTCCCATCAATCATTGACCAAGAGGAAAAGTACATCACTTGCCTAGATTCAGTCTAGGGATTTTAGTGATGACCTGGTAACTGATTAGGTGCCTTAGCCCCAAGCTACATCAAGTTGACCCAATGTCAACTACTTGGTAACTGACCAAGTGCCTCCATTTTTCCAGAGAATGGCTCTCAGCCCTAGGCTGAGTTTTCAGTCCTAGACTGAATTAAGTTCCTGGTAACTGACCAGGTGCCTCCATTCTCCCAGAGAATGGCTCTCGATGCTGCTAAAAAATCAACACTCCCTCTTAGCGAGAGAGGTATTCTATGTAATACCAAGCTTATCTCGAAAATATACAAACTTTGTCAACGATAGAGGCTTGGTCAATATATCTGCAGTCTACTCATTTGTACGTATGTATAGAAGTTTCATGGCCCCTCTGAACCATATTTCTGATGAAGTGATACTTCATCTCAATGTGTTTCGATCTATCATGAAACACTGGATTTTCTGAAAGCTTTATGCAACTCTGATTATCACAATGGATAATAGTTGACTCAAACTTTCCACCAAACAAGTCCGAGAGTAGCTTCATAAGCCACACTACTTCTCTGTAGACATCACTGGCAGCAATATACTCAGCTTCAGCTATGATTTGAGCTATGGAGCCTCGTTTCCTGCTAAACCAAGAGAGCATGGTTGATCCCATACTGAAGCAATATCCAAGTGTGCTTTTTCGGTCTATTTTACTTCCAACCCAATCGGAGTTAGCATAACCATGCAACATTACTCCACTGTTGGAAGTGTACTTGAGCCCATAAGTAATAGTACCTCGTAAATATTTAAGCACATGTTTAACAACTATCAAGTGTATGTGCTTAGGCTCAAACATGAATCGACTCAATGCACTTACTACATAACAAATATTTGGTCTAATATGCACGGGATACATCAAGGATCCAATAAGCTGCCGATACTGAGTAGGATCCAATGTCTTTGAACAAGAAGCTGACTCATGTAATGGGTGTGCTCATGGGCTTGTAGTCTTGCATCCCAAATCTTTGTAATATATCAATAGAATACTTTCTTTGTGAAAGGAAGATCTTGCCTGGCTTTTTCCAAACCTCTAAACCAATAAAATAGTGCATGAGACCCAAATCCTTCATCTCAAATTCTGATGTGAGCTCCCTCTTACACTGAGCTATTAGTTGTTCCTCTCCAGTAAGGAACAAGTCGTCCACATACAACACTAGGATTAAGGGATGATTCTGAACAACCTTGAAGTATAGGTTAGAGTCAGCGACACTCTTGGAAAATCCTAGGTTGTGGAGGTAACTACCAATCCTTGCATACCAAACTCTTAGAGCCTGTTTGAGCCCATACATAGCCTTCTCTAATTTGCACACATGAGATTTCATCCCATGAGTCACAAAACCTTTTGGTTGCTCAATGTAGACTTTTTCTTCAACTTTTCCGTTAAGGAAAGCTTTCTTTACATTCATTTGGTGAAGTTTCCATCCGAAGACTGCAGTGAGAGAGATAATTGTTCTGATGGTGGTATATCTGGCAACAGGGGCAAAAGTTTCATCATAATCTATGCCTTCCTTTTGGGAGAAATCTAGTGCCACAAACCTTGCTTTATATTTTTCAATGCTGCCATTAGCGGCATGCTTGATTTTGTAGAGCCACTTAGATGTTACTATAGACTTCTCTTTTGGTCTTGGGACTTCTTCCCATACATTACTTTTCTTGATAGATTTGTATTCCTCTATCATGGCATCGTTCCATACTTGTTGGTTTGTAACTTCCTTATATGTAGAAGGTTTTGCTTCAATGATCTTGCTCACAAGACCTGAATACTTTTGGGGTAGCTTGATTTCTTTGAAAGTTCCAGGAGGAGCTTTAAGTTTCTCTGCTTCTTGCAATGTTTCTTGAGCCCAAGCAGGTCTTCTTTTAGGAGGAGGAGCTTTAAGCAACTCTTTGTCATGTCTTTCTGGTTCTATGGAGCATTTGATGTTGAAGGCTCATCCTCTTCTTCCCACTGCTACTGATTTCTTTAATGAGGAGAATCATAATTCTTGGGAGGAGATTCTTCTGGATCATGTGGAAGCTCTCTAGAGTGACGAAAAGCAGCTTCCTCATGAAATATCACATCTCTATTGACTTCAATGTGCCTTTGACTAGGAACATAGATCCAATAAGCTTTTGATCTTTCACTGTAACCAACAAATGTGCCTTTCTTTTCGGAGGCTTCTAGCTTTGATCTCTTTTCTTTTGGCACATGAATATAAACTGGAGTGCCAAAGATCCTCATGTGATCAATTGCAGGTTTCTTACCTGTAAATACTTCTTCTGGAGTCTTTTCCCTCAAAATGGCATGAGGACATTTGTTCTGAATGTAGACAATAGTACCGACAGCCTCAACCCACAGAGATAAAGGAAGATCAAGATCACACAACATGTCTTTGGCGGCTTCACAAATTGTCTTGTTCTTCCTCTCTGCAACTCCATTATGTTGAGGGTTGTCTGGCATCGTTAGCTCCCTCTTGATTCCTGCTTCTTGGAAAAAAACATCAAACTCATTAGATTCAAGCTCACCTTCATTGTTTGATCTTAAGGTACAGATGTGCCTTCTTGTCTGGTTTTCAACTAGAGCCTTGAACTCTTTGAACTTATCAAAAGTTTCACTTTTAACCTTTAAGAGGTAATTCCAATATTTGCGTGAGTAATCATCTATAAACAATACATAGTATAAACAACCACTTAAAGAGGGTGAAGTCACAGGTCCACATATGTCTCAAGTGAATTATCTCCAATGTTCCTTTTGATCTACTGTTACTCTTAGGAAAGGATTTCTTGAAATTCTTGCCTAAGGCACAACCTTTACAAATACCATGATCCATCATGTTCATAAGGAAACTTGGGCATACTTGTTACCATCTTTTGAAGACTAGGGAGAGCTTTGTAATGAAGGTGCCTAAGCCTTCGATGCCATAACTCACATGGATTGATTGTGTTGTGAACTAATGCCCGAGTGGAATGTCCAGATGCCTTGTAGAGGCATCCCTCCTGAACCCCAATCATCTCAACTGAACTTAGTTTTTTCATTCTTTGACCATAGGAGAACCTTTCTATCCATGAAGATTACTTTGTAGCCTTTATCTTCTAATCTAGCAACTGAGAGGAGATTCTTCTTCAAGCCAGGGACATATAGTATGTCCTCAATATGCAGATTAGTTCCAGAATCTAGTTGAAGTGATGCTGAACCAACTCCTTCGATTTCAAAGGTGGTGTCATCTCCAAGTTCTACTTTAGTAAACTTCATCTTTCTGTAGTTGGTAAGAGCTTCATGAAATCCCGTCATGTGTCTTGAAGCTCCACTGCCCACTAGCCAGGAGTTACCACTATTGGTGATAGATCCGAAGAGAGTAGAAATTAGGTAATATTCTCTTCTTGATTCTTTGTCTGTGGAGGACGTAGTATTCTTCTTCCTCTTTCGTTCTTCTTTAGCTGTGGATGCTTGGAATCTTCTTTTGAATTTTTTCTTTGACTGTCTACAATCTTTGGCATAGTGTCCCATCTTGTGACACTTAAAACATTCAATCTTAGATACATCAAGGCGCATACCTTGAGGCTTCTTCTCTTTCTTCTTTGGAGGAAAGGATTTCTTAAACTTATTTGTTTTGGCTGCAAGGGCAAGGTTCCCTTCCTTCACACCACTAGCTCTGCTTTGAATTCTGCCTTCTTCTTCCAAGCGATATAGCCATAGTCTTTCAAAGTTTGGCTGAACTTTCCTACCACTTATGGCAACCAAAAAGGTTTCCCAAGAACTAGGAAGACCATAAAAAATTATTTGAACAAGATTGTCATCATCTACTAAAGTACCAATAACTGAGAGTTGATCTCTTACATGAGATATTTTTGTGAAGAAAGACGCCACACCTTCATCCTTTTCCATCTTCAAATAGCGAAGCCGGTTCTTCAGCACTCTTTTTTGACTGGGTGCTTTCTTTTCATACATGTTACGCTGCACCTGTACCTAGTGCACCTTCAGGTGTACCCCAAGGAGAGAGGGCCAATTTTTTCGACCAGGAGGGGTGTTATCAAGCAATGGCGGTCATGGCTGGGCCCTTTGGTCCTCCTTTAGGGGTACTATGGCTTAATGGCACTGCTGACTGCCCTTTATTGGGGTAAACATTTTTCTTGTATGACACATACTTAAGCTAAGAATGCATTTGACATCTGGACAAAGAGAGCTGCCTTAAGTACATCTGTGAATAACTAATAGGTGTTATTGCCTATGCTTAGAGAGTTGCGATGCAATACTTGTATTTGCTTGTCATATTATTTTCTTACCCTTGATGAATGCACTACTGGCTAATATTTGCACATTACGCATAAAGTACATTCTTCTTACTATTTATTTGACTCCATTGGGAATTGATCACTAAAATCCTCGAAAGAAGATATCTTTTTGTGTCTTAGTGTCTTTTCAGAGTCGTAATAAGGATCTCCCCTAGGAAGCTTAGTATTCCGAAGCAGTTTGGAGAAGTTGACTAAGGTGATAGTGGTCACTTTATCCTCAGATGCTTATCGATGGTTTGGACTTCCATTTCAACCGGTAACAATACAAATTAGTCAAGGTGTCAAACATTCTTTGGCTGTCTTTAGCGGGGTTATGACAGGCATCAAGGTCTCTTTGACTGAATCATACATAATCCTTCTTTCCTCAACTTGCTTCTTCTTGAATGCTACCCTCCCTACATTGGTTGTAGATTCTTCTACAATATTGATGACCAATTCATCAGGATCATTTTCTTCCAAGGTAGCCATAAGCCTTACTTTCTATGAATTGAAATTGGCTGACCCTTCAAGTTTGTCTTCTAGCTTAAAAGTGGTTGAAGCCATCTTTGATCCAATAAGAGTCTGCTACCTCAGTCTGCAATTTGTCCCAAGGTTTATGGAGGCTACAATGATCTTCTTAGGCACTATGCTCTTCACATCCATAGCTCTGATACCATGTTGAAAATTAACATGTATATAAATTTAATAGCAGTAACAAACTTGTAAATTGTATATATCAACAGTGGATAAAAGATAGATAGCAGTAATGAAAAATTCAAGCATGCACAAATACACAGATTATTATCTTGGGGAAAACCTTTTCAGGAATAAAAACCCCAACAATGAAAAATCTTCCTTATAATGAAATGACTGAGTTTGTACATGAGTAGAACAAATTTGCAGACCTTTACAAATCTACCAAATTGCCCCTAGGGCATATATGCCAAAAAAAAAGAGACAAAGAAGCAGTCCTACTGGGGACTGATCAAAACCCGAACCATCCAAGAAGATCTGCTATAGATGTCTGTAAGCTTGAAATTTCTGCTAGCTGCCACGACCCGCATTTTGTGTTTTTTCATGCACTTGTACTGGTTGGTGCGGTCCCTAACAGGGCTGTCAAACTCCAACAAAAAACACCCCAATAAGAATTCGGGTGGCCTGAGAATAGCAGAGATCTGTGATAAGCTTTTGACAGGGCTGTCGAGGACCAAGGCAAGCCCTAGCCGGGCTGTCGTGAGCAGAGAAGAGCCCTAGTAGGGTTGTCATGGGCTGAGGCAAGCCCTAGCAGGGCTGCTGTGAGTAGAGAAAAGCCCTAGCATGGCTGCCGTGTACTGAGATAAGGCCTAGTAGGGCTCAGATGAGGCTGGAGTGAAGGCCGTGGTGTAAGAGCAACCAAGACTAGAGCTGCGACTTCAAAGAATAGTCCCCACAGTTGCTAGAACAGTCTTTAAAATGCCAAGTCTATCCAGGCGTGAGGGAAAAAGAGTGACCAACAGAAAAGCTCAGAGAAATTCTTCTTTTAACAGAGGTGAAGATATCTTGGATGATATGTCAAGTGAGGATGCAACTTATTTATAGATCATTAGGGTGAGATGAGTCCATAAATTAAGGAGACACCCTTAGGGGATTTTTAATCTTTTATTTTTTTTACTTTCAACGTTTTACTTTTGATCTTTTATTTTTTTACTTTTGACTTTGAACTTTTAATTTTTACTTTTGACTTCAAAATCCATACAAATCAATCTTGCAGTGCATCATCATTATAAGGAAGATTTTCATTGTTCATCATGTTCTTCTTAATGGTACCAAGGTCTTAATGGTACCAAGGTCATGTGCTAGGTACCCCAACAAGGGGTGGCCAGTCTCTTGAGAAGGTCCCATTAATCATTGACCAAGAGGAGAAGTACATCACTTGCCTAGATTCAGTCTAGGGCTTCTAGTTATGACATGGTAACTGACCAGGTGCCTCAGCCCCAGGCTGCATCAAGTTGACCCAATGTCAACAACTTGGTAACTGACCAAGTGCCTCCATTCTCCCAGAGAATGGATCTCAGCCCTAGGCTAAGTTTTCAGTCCTAGACTGAATCAAGTTCTTGGTAACTGACCAGGTGCCTCCATTCTCCTAGAGAATGCTTGTCAATGTTGCTAAAAAATCAACATGAATCCTCTGTTTGGCTTCCCCATGGTCGTATTTAATAATTGACCAAAGATGGATGGAAGGAAAATTACAACAATTGAATAGAGGGATTCCTGATTCTCCTGTTTCACTTGTTGTTGACCAGTTTACATTTTGTAATGAAAATTCTGGACTGAAGTGGCAACGATTGTCGTCACTGTCACTCTGGAGAAATAAGTAGCTGCGAAGTAGCCACGATTGTCATCACTGGAAGTAAAAAAATAGTTATAAAAGGGTTTCGCCCTTAGAGCCTAAGTCACACGGTTCGAGTTCAGGTTCGGCGAGCATTAGGTTCGGTTCGGGTTCGAATTTTTCGATGAGGTTCGGATGAGGTTCGACATTAGGTTCGAATATATATATATATATATATATATATATATATATATATACACTTGTTGTTTATGACAAGTCTGCTCACAAGTTTATGCATCTAAGAGCATGTTTCTACTATTTCAAATTATAGAGAACATTTCATTTATAGACAACTTAAATTAACATAGATCTTACATGATCAATTGACAATAAATATAGGCCTAGCATGAAATTTGAACAACAAAAATATATGAGTGCTAAATACATAGAATAAATAACTAAAAATCAGCATCAAGATTTAACATACATGATCAATAAACAATAATCAATAAAAATCATGAACAATAAACAATGCACATATATTTATTTATGACAATCCAATCATCAATGTTTTATTAATCAATATTTAAACAAATATTTATAGTGCAACTACAAATTGCAAAAAGAAGTAGAAATTGCAAATTGCAAAAAAGAGTTGCGGTGGATTTGTTGGAGCCGGAGGTAAAACGGTAAAGATAAAGTTAGGTATCGAGTGCTAGGGTGGGTAAGATACCTTTTTTTTTAATTTTGTTTTTTTTTAATTAAAATTTCAAAAATCAATTAGGTTCGTTTAGGTTCGTCATTAGGTTTGGCATTAGGTTTGGGTTCGCCTTGATTAGGTTTGACATTAGGTTCAGCATTGGGTTCGACATTAGGTTTGGCATTAGGTTCGCCGAACCTGAACGAACCTTAAATTTTTTTTTGAGGTTCGCCGAACCTCGAACCTCAAGGATTAGGTTCGGCGAACCCTGTGACTTAGCTTAGAGCCACATTTCACTCTTAACCTCACAAATTTCATGACCAGACTTCAATGAATTTTAAGTCTTTTTAAGGTTCACCGAATTTCGAACCTCAAGGTTCAAAATTGGCGAACCTTGTGACATAGGTTGGAAGTGAGAAACCGAATTAGAATGCCTTGTTAGACAATTTTGTTGATGTTAGATACAAGTTAGAGTTATATGTTATTAGACAATGATTGCTTCAACCCATGAAGGGATAGAGTCCTAGTAAAATACGAGTACACGGGACACGAGGACACGGGACACGGAGGACACGAAAATACGAGTATTTGACACGAGACACGACGCTCTCAGAAATACGACTCGGGGGACACATTTTATATATATATTAAAAAATTATATATATATATATATATAATATAAAAAATACATAAAGATCTACATTTTTTAAAAACTAGAAGTATATACAATGTACACCAATCATAATACCATTCAATTGAAATTTGACAATGATGAATCAATAATAAAATTATTAATGAAGAAGTTTGCTCAAAGAGAGTAGATACCATTTAAGCATAATTGAATGATAAACTGCATGCCACCGACAAATACAAAATAGAGTAGATACTACTTAGTACTAAGTCTAGTATCTACAGTACTACTAGATATAAAATGAAAGTACTAAATAGCCATAGGTAAGAATATCATAGCTCATCAATGGTACTAGCCATTGTCAATCGTCCTCCTACTCCTCCATGTCAAAATTGCCATTACTGTCGTAGCTCTTTCCTCTATCCTCCTCCTTTATACCTTGTTTGACAGGACACATGTCCACAAATCAAGACACGTTCCTGGAATGTGTCCGACACATGTTGGAAAGTGTCTAGATTTTGGGACACAAAATTTTTGGTGTCGGACACGTATTAGGGCAAGTGTCGTGTTCGACACGTGGAATATGGGACACAGGCCCTATTTGGAAGTGTCATGTTACGTAGCAAATAAGAATGATGCTGAAAGTGCAATTGAGATAATTGGGCAGCGAAAAATATAGTGAATTAACACAACTGGAATTTGTAGTATTACACTTCAAAATGTAATATCAAATGTATTCTATCATTTAAAAAGTTTAGGCATCCATCTAACCACTAATACAATATTATTAAAGAGGATTTCAGAATGTGTCTTCTTGAAGACAACCCCAAGAGGCCTAGATTAACTAAATAGTATTGAATGCGATCAATTTGTAACAAATTTAATGTTATAAAATACAAAGGAAAGATGATGACAATGATATTAAACAAAGATAATGACAATGATATTAAACAAATGATAATTCTTAGAATACATCAGATACTTCTAAATAACTCTTTTTCTCCCATGAAAAAATTCGAAATTTCTATATTCATAGAAAGAAAAAAGTTACATTTTGAAGGTGTGAAGCAACACACACATAAAATAACTCTAAACAGTTCATACTAATCCTAGTAAGGCTTATATCATCGCTTCAGATGACAATCCATTTATGAGCATATAACTTTCTATTTCAAGAAGTACAATGAAAATGGAGGGTTGTAGTCTCAAAACTGACTGCTAGAAAATAAATATAAAAAACCACATTTCATTATGTTTCAGTTTTCTCAAGCATCAATCCTCATACCATGGTAGCAAGTGAACTTCATTAAGAGTAAAAACTTGATTAAGAGCAGTTTGGGTGGTACTGTATCTACGCTGTTGGGATTAGGGAGTGGTAAGCAAGAGCAAAAAGCAAAATTTTTAAAAGCTTCCGTTTTGGGAGTGTTTTTTATATGGGTTTCATTCCTAGATGCATTGGAGCTACAATTTTGCGGTTAAACCCTAGATTATACTTGTTGTAGGAGTGTAGAAGTGGAGACATTTTGCTTTGGAGTCTTGCTAGTATTCATGCTAGCATGTAGAGTATCTTTGGTGGAGCTAGGATTTTCTTGTTTTTCCTTTGTTAGGGTTTTTGGAAATGTCACACAACTTAGCAACCTTGAGATTGTACGGAATAATCGGTTGCAAACCTGGTGGAACCTCAGGACGATACCCCTAAGTGTCACATGGGTAAGGTCCTCTCTCTTTAGGATTCCTAGATCCACCAACGTAGACTTGGACTAAATGTAGAAGGTGGCCCCAATCAAGTTTTTCCAGTACTTGCCAGTGAAGACCAACTTTCCTGTGTTGATTTTTCTTAGCAGTTTGATGTTATTAACTTATTTATTGCATAAACATAAACAACATGCATATAAAGGATCACAAAAAGACACATATTCACAATAGACAATTTTACCCTAGGAAAACCCTCTCACTGGAAAAACCCAACAAACTTCTCTAGATAAGATTCTTCAACAAGATACAAACTCTGACCTAGTGCTCAACACTAGTTTCAGAATAATAATACAAGAAAGATACATGTTGTTGTAGTAGCTGCATGAGGCTCATCCTCACAAGTTGGCCCCAGAAAGTAAACACAAGTCAGCCCAGAAAAGGAAATAAAACATATCAAGTCGGCCTTAGTGAAGAGGACAAGTTGGCCCCAATGAAAAATTAAATCGCTGGCAACTTACACATAAATAGGAGGCGTCTCACTTTATATTCAAATGAAGCACTTAAGCAAGTTCGCTCAAAGAGAGAAGAAGTTTGCTACTGCTACATGAAGACTGTTTTTGGGGTTCTCCAATCTTGGAGAGGTTTCTCTTTGTTTTTTTTGGGTTTATGCTACTATCATCTGGAAGTACATATATCTTTGAACGATTTATCTCTATTGGAAGGGTGAGCTCGAGGGTGCCATTATTTTGTCTATGGTTGGGAGATGATCTTTGATCATTGTGGTTAAATGAGCTCCACATATTGTTTTTTGTGCTTTGACACTCTTCTAGTGATCTTGGTTTTACAGCTATCAAATTCTAACATGGTATCATAGCGGCACTAGAATAAGTCATTGTTGAAAACTAGGGCTCCACGTTTTGGAGTGTTTTCCACCCTAGACGATCTCGGAAGGAGTGTTGCCATATATCTTTGAACGATTTATCTCTATTGGAAGGGTGAGCTTGAGGGTGCCATTATTTTGTCTATGATTAGGAGATGATCTTTGATCATCGTAGTTAAATGAGTTCCACAGATTGTTTTTTGTGCTTTTGACACTCTTCTAGTGATCTTGGTTTTACAACTATCAAATTCTAACATGGTATCATAGCGGCGCTAGAAGAAGTCATTGTCCAAAAACAGGGCTCCACGTTTTGGAGTGTTTTCCACCTTAGATGATCTCGGAAGGAGTGTTGCTGCCTTACACGCACCTGGGAGGTTAGCACAACAGAAATCTTCAAGATGCTAAGTGCGTCCTTGGGGCAAGTCTCGAGTCAGGTGCTGTCACCTGATCCTGACTTCTCCGTTTAGGGCCTAGGCCACTCCTAACGGAGCCAAGGCGGGTAGTCCTTATGATTCACTGACAAGATATTGTAAGGGAGAAATTAGATCAGCAACACAAAGATACAACATTCATACATTGAGATGACTTTAAGCAAATGATAGTAGTATAAATTGTGCGAGTGCCAAATGGAGTCAAAACATATTGAAGTGCTACTGAAAAAGTAAAATGTTTTGCAGTGTCTTAGTCAGTTTTAATTTATTATATGATGAGTGGATTAAGGGGAATGGGATTCCCGATATACCATAAGGTAATTGGGAATATGTTCGAATGTCATCAAAAGTGGCTTCACATCAGGACGTGTGGGCTAGGTGGAGTCACGGGGGGATGTCCAACACTACACCAATCGAGGGTGTAGCCTAACGGGGCCCCACAGTCACTTTCTAGTTGTTCTCGCTTCCTTTGTAAAATTTCCCCACAAATATGGAAGTTTGATAACACCGAATTTTCGTTGTGTTTCAAGGGGAGGTTACTTTTATTAATGTGAGTTTACTTAGATGTGAGAAATTAATTAGTGCACAATGTTGCTTTTGATTATCTCAAAGCTCAGAGCGAACCTGCGATGGGAAAGAGCATGCACTGGAATGGAAAATGTTGTCCAATTAAAGATCGTAAATGCACAAAAGGGAAATCATGAGACTAATTACGAATGAAGTAAACATCGACATGACAAAAACTCGACGAGGGTCCCAAAAACAATTTTTCAACAACATCAGTGAAAAAATCGACAAACCGCGACAAACATTAAAAAATACAAAATATATTTATTTTTTTTCAAAAGTTTAAACATATAAAGCAACAACAACATCACATAAATACATTGGAACATAAATATGGAGAAAGTATTGATATATATATAATGTATTCATGCAAAATATTAAATGATACATGAAAGTCGATAGTGATACTGAATTTTGAAACCTCATAGTTGTCCAATCAAGGACTCAAAAGTGGACAACCAATACAAAATGACATCACATATATAAATGTATCTGAGGAAAACTAGTAGCTAGCTATCTAATATCAATGCCCTCTCCCCCTTTTACGGGAAAAGGTCATGGGTTGTTTGTCAAGCTTGCCCCTGGCACTAGTAGAAGAAGGTCCTAACCCTGCTCCTTGATCCAATATCAGACGCTGAGTGATGGATGGAGGGATAGATGCATCATATAGTGTATGAGGCGTTGGTGATGCTAGCACATCACCCTCCATGGTATCTCCGTATCGCTTTTGCTGCTGCTGCTCCCCCTCCTCTGCCTCTAACCATGTAGGTGACTCCTCCATGATATGAGTCTCGATCTCCACCCTCCACTTAGACAATATATCAATATTGTCCAAGGGGATGGCATCGTCATCTGGTTCTTCCTCTATCTGTCTCATCCACAGGCGAAGATTGTAATGGACGTACACCAAGTCATTGAGACGTGTGAACTCCAACCTGTAAGAGGGTAATAAATTTTTTTATGAGTTTGGGCTATGGAGGGTCAAAGACTTAAAAGTTAATAAATTATAATATGTTAAAGGATCATAGATTCATAAATTAAATTAAATGCAATTGCTTTATTGAAATTATTATCTCCTGCGTTTCTTTGCATGTATCTTTTAAAAAACACTCCAATTCCACTCACATCCCAAAGCAATACGAGTTTGGATTAGGATTCTAATGGCAAATTTTTGTAAATTTGGTGTCCTTACACCATAGGTTCGCCACCAAGTAGCTACAACAAATAAGAATGAAAGAGAACTAAAATTACATTTCATTGCATTGGAAAACTGAAATAAGAAATAATTACATGATAAATAATAGTTCAAATTGTTCAACTTTCAAATGAAATTATAAAAGTTAAAAGTTAAAACACTCTAATAAATTAATAACATACCTGGCATGAAAATGGTCCTGTCAAGAATAGCATCACCAAAGCCAAATGCTCCAGTACCATCTCGATACATTTCTATATCACGATTGATTGCATTACGAGTGTCATATTCAGGTACCATCCTCTGAATACAAGTGAGGAGCCCTTCCAACACCTCGTCATCAAAATCAAAATTGCATTTGTAGGCAAATGCGGGGTTCATGAAGAGTGCTGTTGCATGAATGGGTCGATGAAGCATCCCGGTCCATCGACCATCAATCAAATCTCACAACAACATGTGCCTGTTGTGCCCAGGAGTACCCTTGCCCACATAATAATTTTGAATGGTTTCTTTGGCCCTATCCATGGCCTCATACAAATAGCCCATTGCAGCCTTATCACCAGTCTCAGAACCTTTACCAAAGGTTCATTCACTGCACACACTTCCTTTACTCCTTCCCAGAAGAAGTCAGTGTACACCAACTTAGCAATGGTTCTCCCATCCTCTCTCCTACTGTATGCACAATCACTCCACTCATCACAAACAAACATTTGCTTCAAGTCAAATTGACATTGAAGCAAAGACTGAAGTGTAATGAAGGTGGTGGCAAATCGCGTGATTGCAGGACGCTTCAACTCCTTATTTTTGGTGTGCCTCCTCATGAGGCTGAGAACAAAAGCATGGTTGTATATGAATTTGGGGATGCTTCTAGCTTGATCAATCACCTCCTTTATGAAGGGAATTTTCGCCATATCCTCTAGCATCAAATCAATACAATGAGCAGCGCACAGAGTCCAAAATAAAGTGGAGTGCCTCTCCATAAGCATTTTACTAGCAACCACATAATTAACTGCATATTTTGTAATAATTTGCACAACATTGTGGACCCCGATATCTTATATTAACCCCTCCATCAACTCACATAAGAGTGCTTCATCTTTTACATATGTTGATGCATCTATTGATTTAATAAACATTGTGCCTCTAGGGCAATGTACCAAGAAGTTGATAAGGTTTCTACCCTTACCATCTGGCCAACCATTAGACATGACTGTGCAACCAGTGGTCTCCCATGACTTCTTGAATTCCTCCAATCTAGAACTGATGTCCTTCTTTTCTGCTTCAAGGACTGGCCCTCGCAACTCCTCAAAGATGGCACTTTTATACCCTTGGCCAACTACTGTAACAACATCACACATCTGCTGCCAAAATGGATTGTTTTTGACAATGGTGAGAGGTATGTTACTCCAGTAAAGACACCTCCCCATAACCCTGTCTGCTTGTACCTTTTCACTTTTTTTTATAATTAAACTAATATAAGGTTGTGCTCCAGCTCCTGTTCGTGCAACAAAATGGGATGAGGACCCCTCCTTCCGATAGGTGAATCAGTGGAGCCCTTCCCACTACTTGCACCGACATTGGTAGACATTGATACCCCAGAACCTCTTGTTAAGCCAAAAGATGCAAGCTCAACTCTGTTTGTTGCAATCTCATCCTTCTTTTTGTTCTTTTCATGGATTGAGTCATGTGCACATCTCATGATCTCTGGGGTCACTCCAGTACGTAGGCTAACATCGTGCCCGAGGAGTTTAGCTAGATGGTACTGTTACCGACTAGGCTACACCTAGTTGGACTTTCAGTGAGCCGCCAGTGATGAACAAGATACTTGTTCATATTCAGAGTTCAGAAGTCCTTTCAGGCCTCCATGACCGTTTTATTTTTTGTAACACATGTTCATACCCCCTTGGGGAAATTGTAAAAAATGTCCTAGCATTTAATTTTTTATAAAAGGCTCGGCTCCCCGGACTTGAGCATCAAGCCGACTAGCCCAGAGTGTTTTTTCCCTTGGTTATTATTGGTTGTTGAACAAACGACTAATAATTTCTGAGTTTTTCACTCACACCTCCAAAGCTGGGGTAGTCATCTTGGTGTTTCGGCCTAGGGAGGTTATTAGAGCCTTCGTGTCGGTGTTTTTCACCATGCTAGGCATTCGATTTGAGTCGTATGGACATGTACTAGGTCCCCCTAGAGTTTCGTCAATTTCTGCAAAGAATAATTTTTTCCGTTTTTTAAGCCATTTTTTAATGGTTTAATTAAAAAACTTCAGATTGTAATAAAAGTCAGATACGGAGTCCGTTTCTGACGTGGGGACACTCGTTTTCACACCCGGAGCGTCCACTTTACCCATGGGACCACTTTCTACATCGGTCGGGCAGCCGGAGCACCTCATGAGGCATTATTTGGGTTAAAAGTGCATAAAGTAGCATTTTAATGCTAAATCTGGACAAATTGGTACTTAGTCAAAATATTTAAAAAGTCAAATTTTTGATTTTTTAAATGACTTAATGATAATAGAGCATGGTGGACCCCTTGGAGGTGACATCATCACATGAGGAAGGCGTCATTTTGTTTTAAGTTTCAAGGCTAGCGAGTCCTCTCTAATTAGTGAAGGCGCCCACCATGGTATGATATAACATATGGCGATTGGAGGATTGGCACTTTGGTTTGTTTTTTAAATAATATTAATAAGTGGCCTCATCACTTAAAAAAACACGGCATATCCCATGTATCATTATCCTAAGTTTTAGCTCACGGATTACACCATCCGTACGAATCACATGGGTGATATGGCACTCACCTTTGATTGGCGGCTTCATGTTAGCATCAGCATCACTTAGCATTGATTTTAATAAGGAAGTGACTTACGTGGTGGTTTACAACATGGCATCTCTCACCCATGCGCACGTGTTGTGAATCATTCACATCAAAAGGTGGATCTCACGCAGTGATTTACGGCAGCCAAAGGTGGACCCTCTTTACACATGGCTACGATGAACTCGAGTTGTAGCAATTCCACATCACTCTTTGAAAGATCATGTGATTTGGGTTGGTGAGACTATCTCACGCGTGGAGGAGCCGTACACTCACGCGAGGGTAGTGGGTGATATCATCTGCAGTCTTTTTCATTGCT
>LPNX010372618.1:187419-292363 GCA_001517045.1 Pseudotsuga menziesii | reverse complement strand
CATTGGATCCAATGTGGGAGTATGGGCAGCTAATTGACCCTAATAATCGGCAAAGGTTGAATTGCAAACTATGTGGGAAGGATATTTCTGGTGGAATTAGCCACTTGAAATACCACCTTGCCAAAATTGCTAGGCATGAAGTGGATGTTTGTCCTGCTGTTACCCCAGAAGTGATGCGTATTGCAAACCAATCCATTCTTGACATGGCTAAGAAGAGGGACGAGAAAGAGGAATTCAGACATGAACTTGCATCTAGAACACAGTCACAAACCATGGGGGGCACAGGTGACATGCATTCCTTCTCCTCATCTACACGACCCCCACATTCCACTATGCCTTCTTCAGCCTCACCTTATGTGGCATCATATTCGAGGCAACCTTCTGTTTGAACCATGCTCAAACAAAGGGAGAAGGATGAGGGGGATAGAGTTGTGACAAAATGTTTTCTATGGGGTGATGTGCCTTTCAACATCGCCAAAAACAACCCCTACTATCATGCCATGTTTGAAGCTGCTGGCGCTGTTGGGCCAGATTATAGGGGGCCTTCCTATAATGATTTGAGAGGGAGACTCCTTGATGAGGAGAAGGTTGATTGCACTCGGAGATTAGATGAGCTCAAACAGTCATGGGCGGTCACCAGTTGCACTATTATGTCGGATGGATGGACTGATGGGAAGGGCAGATCCATTATCAATTTCTTGTTCAATTGTCCCAGGGGGACAGTTTTTATCAAATCTGTCGATGCATCTCCCTATGTTAAAGATGCACGCTTATTATGTGATTTGTTGGATAAGTTTATCCAAGAGATAGGGCCACAATATGTTGTCCAAGTCATTACGGACAACGCTGCCAGTTATGTTGCTGCTGGGAGGATGCTTATGGAGAGGTATGCAAGCTTGTATTGGACTCCTTGTGCTGCCCATTGCATTGATTTGATGCTAGAGGACATGGGAAAACTTCCTTGGATCAAAGAAGTCATTGATTCAGCTCGGAGTGTGACAAAATATATATACAATCATACATATGTTCTTTCACTCATGAGACGCTTCACGGGAAACAAGGAGTTGATGCGGCCTGCAATCATACGATTTGCCACTTCCTTCATTTCTCTTCAGTATATGCATAAGGTTATGATGGAGTTGCAGCGGATGTTTCTTTCTGATGAGTGGGCATCTTGTGTCTATAGCACCAAACAAGATGGGCAAGCCATTGCTCGAATGATGCAATTTGATTTGACTTTTTGGGCACGATTGGAGGAGGTATGTGCCATCAGTGAACCTTTGGTAAAGGTTCTTCGTTTGGTTGATGGTGAAAAGCCCGCAATGGGCTACTTGTATGAGGCCATGGATAGGGCCAAGGAAGCTATCCATCGCTACTATGAGGACAAGGGGGGGGTGGGACTCACAAGACGAGCTGAACTATGGAGTGTGATCGATGAACGATGGAATAATACTCTCCATCGTCCCATTCATGCAGCAGGGCTCTACCTCAACCCTGCTTTCTCTTATGCATGTGGCTTTCAGTTTGATGTCGAGGTCATGGATGGCTTTCTCCAGTGTGTTCAGAGGATGGTGTTAACTCCCTTTGAGCACGCAGAGATTTCTAGACAGATGGAGATCTATAGGATGTCAGGTGGCACTTTTGGCTATGACATGGCTGTCCAGGAAAGAACCACAAGGATGCCAGGTACAATTTGTTTAAAACTTTCAAATTTTGATCTCTTAGATTCTTAATTAATTACCCTTTCATTTCTATGTTTTTTACTTGGTAAAAATTTAATACATTGTAATTTGTAATTTGAATTTTGTCTTACCGTTTACCTTCCTTGTTTTCTTTGTAGATGTGTGGTGGACAAACTATGGTCGCAGAGTCCCGGAGTTGCAAAGACTTGCTATTAGAGTGCTAAGTCAAACTTGCAGCTCATCAGGGTGTGAGCGCAATTGGAGTGTCTTTGAGAAGATACACTCCAAGAAGCGCAGAAGGTTAGAATTTTCAATTTAGAAATGTTAAAGTTTAAACTTAAATTTATAATCTTTGCTTCTTTATAATTTTATTAATTTTAAATATAATTTATTACAATTTTGGACTTGAATTTATCATCATTTATCACCCCCTAACTATGGATCTCATATTAATGCAGGTTACTTTCTCAGCGCCTTAATGACATGGTTTATGTCTACTACAATCTAAGGTTGCAGGTGAAACAAATTGAGAAAGTGCCCAATCCAGATGCCATTTCATTGGATGACATTGACACTACCAGCAAATGGAGGGTGGAGACGGAGGATCCTGTGATGGACGAGGCACCTGAATGGTTGGAGGAAGAGGGGGATGATGATGCAGATCCGTCAGAGGAGGAGGGGGAAGAGGGGGATGCTGATGTTCCACTTCCAGAGGATGACTATGACTATGACTATGAGGACATTAAGGAGGAGGTTGATACTCATTTGCAGCGTCGACCAGCTCCAGGTGTCCCACCACCTCCACAGAGTCATACAGTTGGGACTGGGAGGAGACAACTCACATTCACCTCCCCCTCATCCACAGCATCTACTCGAGCAGTTGGAGGTTCTAGTTCCACCCCAGGCTCATCTGGACCGCCTCCACGACCACCTACTGCTTCTAGAGGAAGAGTGGTGCCACTGCCAGTACCCTTGACCCGTAAAAGGGGTAGATTGATTAAAGGATCATCCTTAGGGAGTCGATGACTTGATTCCTATTTTTATCATTGTACTATCATACTATGTTGGTGTCCTATGTCTAGACTCTATACACTATCTAGTATCTACATGCCTCATGAGTCATGACTCATGATGATTCATCTCTTGAGAGACATTTATTTTGATCATTTGATGTGATGTTCTATCATTCCATCAAGAACATATTTCAGTATTTTCAGTTTATAGTCGATATATGATCATGATCCACCATTTGACATATTATGCATCTTATATATGAGTTGTATTTTAATATTTATGTGGAAATGTGTTTATTTGATGTTGTTGTTGTTTTAGATGTTAAAAAAATTGAAAAAAAATGTTTATTTTTTTATTTTTTAATGCAAAACGACATTTGCCGATATTTTCCGATATTTTCGCCGTTGCTGCCGATAAGTTTCATTCCGGATCCTCGACGATATATTCGCTGACACGATATATGTAACTTTGGTCAAAACAAACGTTAGAAAAAAGACAAACCATAAAAAGACACTGTGAGACCCCGTAGGGGGGATGGAGTGTGGGCGCTATGTAGTCGACTTGGTCTTTATTAAGATTTATTACAATGCTATTAAGGAAAAGAAATACCTTTTTTTGACCCTTGAAAAATGGGTCAAAAAGGGTTTACAAGTGCCGGGGGAAAGAGGAATGGAGGAGGGGGGAGAGGGATGAACTGTGGGTGCTCCGGATGGCCCAAAACTCAAATTTTTGGCAGCACTTACCCCTTTTTTTTTCTCCAACCTGCTAAAACCCAGCAAGCAAAACTCACCAAAAAAATGTTAGTAGTTAGCTAAAAACACATTAAAATACACCTAAAAAGTGCTTGCAAAAGATAGGAAAAATTTAAGGTATCAAGCACAAAGGGAAATGGACTAGATGTAAGCTTAGAATGTAGACTTCAAAGCACTTTTTAGATCTAATCAAACAAATAAACTAAAATATATGACTGGGTTTTACAGCTGAATGAAGGAGGGGGGAGAGGGATGAACTGTGGGTGCTCCGGATGGCCCAAAACTCAAATTTTTGGCAGCACTTCCCTCTTTTTTTCCTCCGACCTGCTAAAAACCAGCAAGCAAAACTCACCAAAAAAATGTTAGTAGTTAGCTAAAAACACATTAAAATACACCTAAAAAGTGCATGCAGAAAGAAGATAGGAAAAATTTAAGGTATCAAGCACAAAGGGAAATGGACTAGATTTAAGCTTAGAATGTAGACTTCAAAGCACTTTTTAGATCTAATCAAACAAATAAACAAAAAGATATGACTTTTAAACTTGATTTACTTGTAACTTTATAAGAAAAAGAGGGTTGAGGAGAGAAATTTGTAATTTTGAGAAGAAGAAGAGGAAAGCTTTACTCAAGTTTGAATCTTTTCGAGACTTGAAGGTACTAATGGGCACAAGAAATTGTCGATTCCCAAGATTTGAAGAAGATGACGATGCAACTTAGCTCTTCCCCTTATTCCAAAGTTGCAACCTGAAAAGCTTATTCACACTTGCACAAACGGATCAAATATTGTACATTCAACCAATGGAAACCAAAAGAGCATGAATACAACTTAATAAACAATGCTACTCTCGAATCTCAAGAAGCCAAATTGTAATTAAATAACTTGAAGCATAAAAAATTTACCCTATGTGTTGTAGAGAACCCTCTAAGCTAGATTGATTACCAATTTGATATCAAGCATAAACAAACTAAAACAAGATTACCTCAATAAGCATACACCATTCACCATTTGACATGAACACCAATGGACCTCCAAAGTCTTAATATTAATCAGATAATAACAATAACAATACAAATGAGTAGAGGTTCCTTGCTTTCGTTCAAATGAGGAAGAAAGCCTCGCTTAAATAGGAAAAATGAGAGCAAACTCCAAGGAGGGCGAATTTGCTAAGCGTTGGAGATTTTTGAGATGATTGGGGGTGAACTAGAGTGAACTACAGGTGGTAGGCGCCACCTCTCACAAGGTAGGTCATCCCCCCCTCTTTCTATGACACATATACAACAAGAGGTGAGATTTTTCATGGATAAATATGCCCCCTTAAGAGAAAATCGCCCCCTCATGGATTTGATTAGAATTGGATTGATTTGATCTCAATTTGGTCTCCAATTATCCCCAACATCATCATTAGTTGAATTGGAACATTTTCGGGACAAGTTCCCACTGATTTAGGAATGTGGTTTTTCTCCATATTTTCCCTTTTTTCTAAATTTTCATTCACTTTTTGCATTTTTTTGGAGAGAATTTCACTTAAGTGATAAATAATCACTTAAAACTTAGTAATAGTGGGTTTCGGGGTAAAGTGGGTGTTTCGAGTCTGAAAACAAGCACCCCCATGGCAAATTTGGCCCCTAGCCACACTTTTATGACACTTTGATTTTTAACAATTAACTTATTAAAATTTTTACCCATTTCAACGACAAAACTTTTTTATTTTCAAATATTAAAAATAACCTATGGGGGACCTAGTACATGTTCATAATGACTAAAAATGATGATTAGCATGGTAATATACATAGACACATAGACTTTAATAATCTTCTAAGGCCTATCTACCAAGGCAAGTATTCCAACTTTGGAGGTTCGAGTGAAAAACTCAGACTTATATGTCGCTGACAAGAAACATATAATTAACAAGGAAAAAACACTCTAGAGTACTGCATTGATAGCTATGTCTAGGTTGGCCAAGCCTTTTACAAAACATTATCATGCTATGCCAACTTATTACAATTTTCCCGCAAGGTATGAACATGCAAAAAATTAAAAAGGGACCAAAATTTGGCCCTAAAAGGACTTCTCAACTTCTGAGCACTGATAATGAACAAGGGAGTTGTTCACAACTTCGGTGACTCACTAGAAATCTACTTAAGTGCAACTTTAGTGGACAACAAGGAGCATAGAGCAACTCTCCCTCCTATGGTGCATCTTTCTGTGGAGGCCAAACTCAGTTTGGTGGAACTTCATTTTTTGACCTAACACTGCTAGGCCAAAACCTAGGGATTCTTGGATCTAGCCCTTCAGTCCAAAGAATTGGTTCGTTCTTACCTTGCTCCTAGCTCTCCTCAATTGGGTGCATTCATCTGTGACTTCAATTTTGCAATCCTCCATACTTCATCCGTGACCTAGCTCCTGCTAAGGTTTGTGAAGTCGTTCTTCAAGTTGTAGTCAGAAGTTCAACATGAAGGGTGGACTTAGACTTGACGGGGTTTCCAAGTCTAAACTTCCCATGAAGAATGTTGAAGAAGCTACATAACTTCTTTTCATCTTAGCCCGTTTAGGTACAATTTCCACCACTAGTGACACTTGGCTGATAGATAGTGGTGCATCAAGACATATGACATACAAGGAGAATATTCTAGACTTGATCAAGAAAGAATCTCATCTTCTAGTGGTGCTTGGAGACGATGCGAGATATATTGTGAAGGGATCATGATCTACCTTCCTACAGTTAGAATTTGGTGATACACTACATTTGAATGATGTACTATGTACTATATGTACCTGGGAAGAAAATAAATATTGTATCCATATCAGTTTTGGAAGACAAGGGTTATAAAGTCATATTTTCTAATGAGAAGGTGCTTGTATGGAACAAGACATCAGTATGGATACAACACGTATTATTGGTGTTTGTCAGGAGAGCTTATATAGGTTGAGCACACAACCAATTCAAGCATTGGTACATGATTCTACCAGTTTGGGAGAGCTATGGCATCAGAGACTCGCTCATTTACACTATAGAGCTCTTCCATCTTTGAGGACAATTAGGACAAGACTACCAGTACTCAACGTAGACCGTGATGGCGTTTGTAGAGGATGTGCACTTGGCAAGAATGCCAAAAGATCTTTTTCGAGCAGCGAGAGCAGGTTTAGAGGGATTTTGGATCTAGTACATTTGTACTTGTGTGGACCCATGACAGTTGCCTCATTGGGTGGATATTACTACTACATGACCTTTATTGATGATTATTTACCAATGTTCCCCCAAGTTTCCGTGACGGGGGGACGCGGGAGCGGGGAAACGCACATTCGGGACGCGTGGAGACCACCCCCAAATTTAGGGATATTCGGGGGGGACGTGGGGACGTCTCTAAAATTATAAAAATAAAATAAAATATCAAAAATAATAATTCATTTGATGTATATTAATGATTGTGCAATGTAAATACTAAATATATCAGTTTATTTTCTAAGTAGTACCAAGTAGGAATTGTAAAATGTGAAAATAATGGGAAAATATTAAAAAAAAATTTACCGTGCATGGTTGGGGAGGGAAAGTTTCGCCCAGGAGTCCCCAAGTCCTTGGGACGCAGGAAACGTGGAAACGCGTCCTCAACCCTGCGGGACGCGTCCCCGTGGAACACTGTTATTTACAGAATACTTGGATCCACTTCCTTAGGTCTAAAGAATTTGAAGAGGTGTTGTCTAGATTCAAAGAATTCAAGGCACAAGTCGAAAACCTGTCGGGAAAGAGGATGAAATTCATGCGATCAGATAATGGAGGATAATACACCTCTTCAGACTTAAGCAATTTCTCCAAGCAAGCAGGAATTGAGAGGGAGTATACAGTTCCTACAATCCTCAGCAGAATGGGGTGGCAAAAAGGAAGAATAGGTCGATAATTGAGGTAGCTAAAGCCATGATACATGACTAGGGTCTACCTATGTTCTTATGGGCAGAACTTAGAAGCTTTTAGTACAACAATATATGTGCGGAACCGGTGTCTGCATAAGAACCTAAAGGACATGTATCCAAAAGAATCCTTCATAGGTGTGAAGCCCGAGGTAGGACAACTACTTATCTTTGGATGCTTAGTCTACATTCATATGCCCATGGAAAACAGGACGAAGTTAGAACCTTCATGCAAGAAGGGAACATTTGTGGGATACAGTGAATCTTTAAAGGCTTACAGAGTTTACCTCCCTAGATCGAGGCAGACGAAGTCAACAGAGATGTCACATTTGAAAAAGAGATGGCCTTTTTAGAAAGGCAAGAGGATCAGACATGGAGATTGATGATGAGGAGCTTGAAGCTCTAGAGGAGATGATGTCATCTCCCCCTCCAACAGTTCAGCGGGATTCAACTGAGAAGGATGAGTCAATCGATCCCATTGATCCAGTACAACTAGTAGATGTTCCTAGAGACGTTGTTGGTCAGAAGAGGCCTAGATGGGCACAATAGACATTGCAGGAGGCAGAGGGACATGAAGCTCCTCATGGGACCTTCTGTGAAAGTAAGAGACCTTAGAGATTCTCGAGCTATGTGGCATTGATGAGCCACATTATTAATTTAAAGCCCACCAACTATGAGGAGGCTTCCAGCCTGTTGTCCGCCGATTGCACACTAGCAGCAGAAACTTTCCGAAAGCTGTCTCCTCACTTAGGAAAGTGGGAGAGGTGTGACCTTGGGGCAAGCACAGAGCTAGGTACTGTTACCTACTCTTAGCTCCTCCGTTCAGGCTAACTCCTAACGAAGCCAAGGGGGGTAGTCCCTACAAAAGAGTTTCTATGGCTCTTAAGTTGTTTAAGTGTTTTTAATGGTTACGGATGCGGATGGGTGTTGTTTAGGAGTTATTATGATGAAATATGTTTGTTTATTATGAATTCTAAACACAAGACAAAGCAATCCACGTTGCTATCACAAGGATTAAAAGATAGACAATAATTTGAGAACTCACGAAATGATAAAGCATTCACAGATATAACTTATAATCAAAACATTCAATGGACAAATGGCCCAGATTATCAACAGTGCATAAAAGATAGAACCAGTGCCTATGGAGTCAACTTATCAGAGATGCTTCAAGCGTAAATATGATGTGAATCCCAAAATGATGCTAGTGAATGTTTATTGCGCTTAATCTTGGTTAATTTTAACAATTTGAGATGATCTTGCTTATGGTTTCAACGAAAGGTTTTCAATAGTCGGGAAAATGTTCCATGTTAATCCGTTGGAGACATGACGGCCCACCCAGTATCCTAGGCTGGTTTCGCGAAGATTGACCAGCTAGTTGAGAATCTTAGACAGCGGGGAGTTTCAGCGCCTCTACTAAGAAGAACTTAGGAAATTTTCTACAACGCCAGTGCATTGGTTATGGGGTTAAAATTTTATTTGTTTTTCTTTGCGAACTTAGCAAGTCCGTTCACCGTTCTGAGTATGAGCTCAACTCGAAAGTCGGCAGATTATATTAGGTGAAGGATAATCAACGAAGTAAATTAATTAGGGGAATGTGAGTTGCAAAATTTTATTAAGTGAATTAATTAAAACTCTTCGATAGAGAGCGCTCTTGACCCTGTCTTATGACAAAGGTTCAAGAGACTTAGCTATTCTATATGCCTAATGCAAGGAAAATGCAAATCTAACTATGCTCTCCGATAGAGAGTGCTCTTGACTTGGGTTATGGCAAGTTCAAGGGACTTTAGCAATTAATTGATTAAATTTAAGAAAAAATTAAAAAACTAATCTACCCAAGAGTCTCTTTCAGGTTTTTAGGCCTTAATCGGGAGAGCATGGGGGTAAGTAAACAAAATAAAGATAACAAAATCAACTCTCCGATAGAGAGCACTTTTGATCCACCTTATGGTGAGATTCAAGAGATTTTGGTATTTTTTAGGTTTTGCAATATTATATAAAAAAATGTAAATAAAACTTTGAACTAACTAAACAATAAAACATGAAACTTTTTATCTTTTCTACTTTATGAAAGATGAACTAATCAACTTTTCTATCTAACTTCAATGAAAAACAAAATTCTAACAAATTGAATCTATTCTATCCTATTCTACTTTTAGCAAATTATGAAACAAAACATGAAAATAAGGAGACGATACAAGTTTCCCCCACATGGGGGAAGAGGGGTGTGGGAGCCGTAATCCCACTTGCTCTTTATTATTTTGTTTACAATGCTTTCCTTTGATGCATTTTTTGCTTCTTTTCTTATTCTTTGAAGGCTTTTGGAGCAAGCTGCAGAAAGGGGAAAGAAGAAAGGGCTTTTTTGAGTCTTTTTAAGCTTGATTCTTCAAAATTTCACCAGCATTTCCACTGTACCTGTCACAAAAGTAAAAAATCAGCACGCATATATTACTAAAAGATGATGGGAAAGACAATGCAAAAATAAATTTTTTTGGAAAAATTTTGTACTTAAAAAAAATTTACAATTTTACATGCAAAGAACAAATTTTCCCCTAGATCTAATGAATGATATTAGATCTAACAAAGCCCTAAAAGACAGATCTAAATATGAGTATTGAAAGCTTGGATCTATTTCTTGAGCAATGCAAAAATTAAAGAGAAGGGTAGAGAAGGAAGTTTCTTGTGGATGGAACACAAGAGATGGAGGAAGACTTCGACTTTCTTTCGGATGAGAAGAACACGATCCTTGTAGGCCCTGCAATCACGAAGTGTTGAACAACCGGTTGCTTGAAGCTTGGGCTAGATGTAGCTGAACTCGCACCTTTCTTCAACCTGTGAACCCTGCTAATACCAAAACTCAGATACAAGTGAGATCATATCATATGAAAAGTATGCTAAGATAGTTCAATCAAGATCAATATTACTATAACTAACTATTAATATTCATCAAGATTAGAACCTACTTTGCATAAATAATTGATTTGAAACTACAAACAATTACTCTACTGTGCCAACAATGGCCCTCTGGAGCTTAACAAATAAACTGATCTCATTCAAAGTAAAAAGTAATGGGTTAGAAGCAGTATGACCTCAACCATGAAACATTTACCACACGCAAAGAGCTCATGGACCTCCAAAGTCGAAATTCTTATTAATCAAATGCAAGCAAAGCTTGATACAATTTTTACAGAGTAACTCCAGCACAAAAGTTCCATCCCAATAGAGCTGAAGGAGCCTCTATTTATACAATGAGAGAAAACCCAAAACCCTAACACCACACCATGCAAGGAGGGCGCAAACCTAATGATCTAGCCATGTGAGAGAGCCAAAGCCTAAGATAAACAAGCTAAGAGTGAGGGGAGGCCTCCTCCACCTAGGCAAGGCGCCCCCAATCCAAGCCTAATCAAACCAACCACCATCCATATGAGCCCTCCATCATAAAAAATGTGAGCTTCCAAAGCTGGGGCGTGAAGGAGAGGAAGAGCACACGTGAGGGTGAGGAAGAGGTAGGCGTGAAGGCTTGGAGAGTCCTGAGACTAGGTATGGAGGAGCTAATACCTAGAACTCATCAATACATGTCTCAGTTCAACCTCGATCAAAACACTAAGCCAATGAGCAAGCTCCAACTCACCCAAGCGTGGTCATCACTGAAGGAGGCGAATTGGCCAAGTGGAAGAGGACTTAATGCTCACTGAATGCTGACTGAAGCCGAGTTGTGTTAACTCCAATCATCATTAATGCCCGATGCCATGTCATTTTGCATTTCATTTCGCTCAATTCGGATTAATTTGGAGAGATTTGGATTTTCTCCAAAATAATCATTTTTATTATTTAATCAATAATTTCCCCAAAACTGACTTTTTGAGAAATTATGAGTTATGTGGCTGAATGATGATCTGAAACTTAGAGCTAGCTGGCTGGCTGATCATGAATGATTTTTGGCTTAAGGTTAGAGCCTTCAATCACTGAAAACGGACCCCGGATGGCTGACTTATTACAAATTGAATTTTTCCATTTAAATTATTGAAAAATTTAATTAAAAACTTAGGAAAAATTAAAAAATTAAAAAATTTGACGCGTCTGGTAAAATTTTTTCGGAATTTTTTTTCTGAGGGTCCTAGTGACTTAGGACATGACCATAGTCTATTCTAATAATGTCTAGTAGGTTTATACATACTCAGTTGGGCTCTAATAACCCCCGAAGGCCCAAAATTCAAAATCGGGCATTCCAGCTTTGGAGGAAGCGGGAGAAAACCTCGTCAATTATACTTGGTTATAGGCAAAGCATAATTGTCAAGGGCAAAAAACTCCCTGGAATATTTTAGTTGAAATTCTACGTCTTAGGAAACCGAACCACTCAAAACACCCTACTAGCACATTCTATTACAAACCCCGCGGGGCCATGGTCATAATTATTCAAAACAAAAACTAACTAGCCAAAATTGGCTAGGCACAAAGGCGGATCATCTGATACATTGGAAACAAACATTTATCATGTTTGTTAACTGGTGGCTCCTCAGGTAACCCAACTATGGTACAAATAAGTTGGCAACACAACCGACAGGTATGGAAGGATGCCATGATGGAAGAATACCAATCCAACATGAAGAATGATGTGTGGAACGTTGTGTCGAGACCTGAGGGGAAGGCAGCAGTAACCTCCAATTGGATATACAAAATCAAGCGTGGAGTAGATGGCAGTGTTGAAACACACAAGGTTAGATTCGTGGCTCGTGGATTCTCTCAGAAAGAGGGAATTGATTGTGTTGAGACATTTGCTCCTGTGGCTCGATATACTTCCAACAAGACTATTATTGCTATTGCTTTAGCTATGGGATGGAAGCTGCATCAGATAGACGTTAAGATTGCCTTCCTTAATGGTGTGATCGAGGAAGAGGTATATATCGAGCAACCATAGGGATTTATTATCCATGGAAAGGATTCTCACGTATGCAGGCTGAAAAAGGCCTTATATGGACTCAAGCAAGCACCATGTGCTTGGTATGCTTGGAATCTGGATAGACAAATACGTGGTAAGTTTGGGATTCACCAAGGGTGATGCATATCCCAACCTTTACTGCAAGGTTGTGGATGGTGAGCCATTGATTTTGGTTCTCTATGTCGATGACTTGTTCCTCACAGGAAATGAGGAACTTATTGGATGGTGTAGGGAGAAGCTAGCCTCTAAGTTTGAAATGAAAAATATTGGATTGATGCATTACTTCTTAGGATTAGAAGTATGACAGAGACCTAACGAGATTTTCCTAGGCCAAGGAAAATACATCATCGACATACTGAGGAGATTTGGCATGATGGACTGCAAGTCCATGTCCACACCGATGGACGTGAATCTAAAGAACTTGAGAGATTCTGTTTCCGATTCCGATCTGATTGATCCCACTATGTATCACCAGCTGATCGGATCTCTGATTTATTTGGTCAACACTAGACTAGGTATATGTTTTGCAGTGAATGCCTTCAGCTAGTTTATGAGCGAGCCGAGACCGATGCATTGGGTTGCTGCAAAACATGTATTGAGATATTTGCGTGGCACTATGGGACATGGCGTACGATATGCTTCAGGAGGTGACTTGAGATTGCAGGGATTTTTTGATTTTGTTTGGGCTAGGAGTGATGTGGATAGGAAGAGCACCTTTGGGTGTTCCTTCTGTTACCAACTATTTTGTACAATAGTTGAACTTCCTATTGAGCCGCCAGTTATCGAGCATGATGAATGCTCATCTCCAGTGTTCAGAAGTTCAGTGTGCTCCAGAGTTAGCCGATTTTTGGCTAAACTTTTTATTTTTTGTAAATACATGTTCACACCCCCTTGGGGAAATTGTAAAAAATGTCCTCGCATTTAATTTTTTATAAAAGGCTCAGCTTCCCGGACTTGAGCATCAAGCCGACTAGCCCAGAGTGTTTTTCCCTTGGTTATTATTGGTTGTTGAACAAACGACTAATAATTTCCGAGTTTTTCACTTACACCTCCAAAGTTGGAGTAGTTGTCTTGGTGTTTCTGCCTTAGGAGGTTATTAGAGCCTTCGTGTCAGTGTTTTTCAACATGCTAGGCATTTCAATTGAGTCATATGAACATGTACTAGGCCCCCCTAGAGTTTCGTTTGATTCCGAGAAAAAATATTTTTTTTCCGTTTTTTAAGCCATTTTTTAATGGTTTAATTGGAAAAATTCAAAATGTAAAAAAAGAATGATCCAGAGTCCGTTTTTGGCGTGGTTGGGCTCATTTTCAAGCCCAGAGCAACATCTTTACCCTAGGGGCCAATTTCATTATGTTTCGGCCAGCTGAAGCATCTCGAAAGTCATCATTCGGCTAACAGAGCGTCAAAGTAGCATTTTAATGCTAAATTTGGACAAAATGCACTAAAGTCCAAATTTAGAAAAGTCAATGTCAAAGTCAAATTTGAATATTTTATTAGTGGAGGGTGACATGGCATGTGGGCCATAAGTCTTATGACCCTCTTCAAGTTACATGGCACATAAAACTTTGGTTTAAAATTGAAGTTGGGATTAATATAAAAAAAAGGATGACGTGAGGGTGGATGGCTCACGCTAACTCATGAACATGGATGCGCTAACATGAAGTGTGGACCCCCATATGAGACATCACTCAAACACTATTATTTTAAAACCATGGTTCAAACAAATTATTCCATGGTATGGTCACGATTTATTTTAAGAGTGGGTGACGTGAGGGTGAGGACTCATGCTACCATGTAAAATTTATATTGGAGGCTAGCGAATGGAAAGAGGGTGGACCCCTCCTTGTATCTTTATTTATTGGAAACTTTGGTATGGGTCAAGCGAGCCTTCAATCTTTAATTTGATCATCATGTAGCCATACATTCGCGAAGAGAGGAGATTGACGCCGAATGGCTTGTTTGGTGGGCGCCCTCCTTGTTTTGTGGACACCTCATGGGCTTGGTTCCCATTGAACACGAGTTCCATTTATCGTAACTCATACTTGATCTCCCTTGATGGTTCACACCTTCTCCTTGAGAGCCGATGTATTGTACACTTGGCAGTCACGTATCAGCATGGTAAGAGCTCCAAAGTTGGAGTGGGGGGCGCGTTGCCAAGGTGGAGGCCACTTCCCCACTCTCCATCAATGCATACTCGAGTCCAAAGAAGGGATTCGCACTCCAAGCCTGTTGTAACATGGAGTTGATTGGGAAATCAGATCTGTCTGTTGTGCCATTGGCCCTCTTTAAAGCCAAGTCTGATTTAGGTTTTAGGTGGTAGAGTTTTGTATAAGTAGAGGTGCTTTGCACTCTCTTCAGGATGGATATTTTGGGCAAACATACTCTGCCAGATTGTAATTGTGTTATAGCTTTTTGCTATTGGAAATAAAGTGACTTTGGAGGTCCATATGGTGTGCTGATTCTTGTCATGGGAAGTGCTTCATTTGTATCAAGGTGATTTTGTTCTTGTTTATTACTTATATTTCACTATTTTGATCAAATTGTTAGCTTAGAAGGCTTTATTAAGTCCATAGGGTGGGCATTTGAGTTCAATTTGTCCATTTATGCTGGGTTTTATGTGATTTGGAAGGCGTAGACTGTAGTTGGAAATATTTATACTCTTCTAATCTCATTTTGCTTTGTTTACAATATTTGATCAAGATGTGTTTGTAAGTGGTTTCTTGTGCAGATCTCCCAGGTTTGAAGAGAAGTTTGAGCTCGGTTGCTTCTCTCATCTCTTTAAAAGACCTATTTTTTTGACATTGTGTGCATTTTAGGGCCTCCTAAAGTCGATCTCAAGCCTCAAAAAATTTGGCAAGAGACACTAATTCGAGGATCCATCTTTCAAAACTACATCTTAAAACTCGATTACTTGCTACCTTGGAAGCCCTAAACCTCCTTTTGTTTTTGGCCTCCTACCTTCTCCTTTGCTTTCGTCTCCCTCCTTCTTCTAGCTTCGTTTTCCTTAGTCTTTTGTTTTTCCTTCTAGATCTCCTTCTTCCTAGCTCTCTCAACCCTTTCATTTTGCCCTCCTTGTCTTGCATTTATCCCCTTCCTTTCTCCTTCATTTCTCTCTACCTTCCTAGCTCTCGTCCCTCCTCAAGTTTGGCCTTCCATCCTTTTCGTTTTACCTGTAGAATTGTTCAAGCTTCCTCCTTTTCGTCCCCCCTTGAGCATTTCAAAAAAAAAATCACGAAAAGCAACAAAGGTTATTTGGTTAAGAGTTAGTTTTGCCTTAATTTTAAACGATTAAGTAGTTAGATCTCTTTGCATTGTGTGCTTTTTCCATTCGTAGATCTCACAATCACTTTCCTTTGAAAAAGTGGCATTAGATTTTACTACTTGTTGCAATCTTAGAATCTCGGCTAGTTTCATTTCTTTTTTTATTATTGATTTTTAGCTAATGCCTAATGGGTGCCTTGAGATGACTTGTCTTGTGTAGGTATTTGAAGGACACGAGAACCAAAAGGCTAGATACAAGCAAGTTTTGATCCCAAGGAGCTAGATCTAAAACAAAGAATTATTTTAAGAAGAGAAGCCATTTACACCCAACAAGGAACAAAGCTTCACAAATACCAAGGAAATCCAAAACTCAAAGTCCAAACTTATGTTTCTCCTTTGTATAAGCCCTCAAAAGGCTTTATCTTCATTTCCTTAGTTGCATTTCCATTTTAAGGGTTGAATACCCTCATTTTGTACTTGATTAATAAAATAAGGCTAAGTGGGATAAAGCCTCCCATAGTTGGTTTTTCTTCCCCATTTGGGGGAAGAGTGTCTTGTGTGTTCTTAGCTTAAATTTGCTTTAAGTATTTAGAATAGTTTCATTTGTGCTTAGAATACTAATTGTTAGTTTAGTTTGTTTTTTCTTTCCTTAGCTTAGTTTATTTTTGCAAGTAGCTTAGCTTCATTTTTTATTGTAGAATACTAAATTGCTAGATTAGTTCATTTTGCAAGTAGTACATTAACTATTGAGGCATTTGTTTATCATTTATTTGAGCTATTCACTTATGTTTCCTTGTTTAAAATTTATAAATCTTTAAAAGGAACCAAGACTCTTGAACTTTGTCATAAGACGAAGTCAAGAGCACTCTCTACCGGAGAGCATCTGTTTTGTGCTTTTACTGCATTTAGCATATAGATTAGTCAAAGACTCTTGAACTTTGTCATAAGACGAAGTCAAGGGCACTCTTTGTCGGAGAGGTTCATTGTGCTTTAATTAAAATTCGCCACTCACATCCCCTTTCTAAAATTTATTTCGTTGCTTTCTATCACTAAGTATGCTTCGCCAACCCTAAAAAGTTGGATTATTACTCAAAACGATGATTGGATTTGTTAATCTTACAAGTGATAACCATAATAAAATCTTCACCCCCATAAACCAACGAACCGACGTTGTTTTGAGAGATACTTAGGTAGTGGGGAAATTCCTACTGGTGGCGCCATAAATCACAGTTGTCATAGAGTTTTAGCTTGCCAGTTAAATCCACTGGACACCTAGCCTAGACTACTGGACGGTCCGTCAGGTCACCAAGGGGAGCCACTGAAGGTACACTTTTCCGGCTTGGACTCATACCTTGCTTTTTTTAGCCTTAACAATCAAGATCACTAAAACTCATAAAATCAGCCAAGATAATTTGCACAACATTCTCACCAACATTATTCTGAGACTTGTATCTTCAACATGCCCAAGCACTACACATTTTGACTCCTTTTGGCATTGGTCACTTTGAACTTTCATATATTAGTTAATTTGGGCCATTTGTCCATTGGGAATCTGTTTAAGTTATTATCTATATATGGATGCCATTTTATTGTACAAGTCTTCATTATATTGTTTATCTACAATCTTGTATCTGCAACGTGGATTGCTCTTATCTTGTGTTTATCTCATTCATTACAAAAACTGTGATTTATTAAAAAACTCCTAAACAACACCCATCCGCATCTGCAACCATAAAAACACTTAAAAAACATAAAGCCATAGACAACTCTTTGTAGGGACTACCCCCCTTGCCTTCGTTAGGAGTTTGCCTAAACGGAGGAGCTAGGATTTAGGTGACAGTGCTTGGCTCATTGCTTGCCCCCAAGGTCACACCTCTCCCACTTGTAGTGAAGAGACAACTTTCGAAAGATTTCTACTGCTGGTGTGCATCTCGGTGGATAACACCTTCAATCAAGGATTTGCCGTGATTTCTTGGTGCAGCAGGAAACAAACCTCAGTAGCACTCAGTACTGCAGAGGCCGAGTACATTGTCGTATGTGTTGCAGCTCAAGAAGCCGTGTGACTTCGGAAACTCCTTGCAGGATTGTTTGGATAGATTCTAGAGCCAACATTGATTCACTGCGACAACTAGAGTTGTCTACAGCTATCAGTGAATCCGGTAGGCCATGACAAGTCGAAGCATATTGAGATTTAGTACCACTATACTCGAGATATGGTGCAGAGAGGTGCAGTCGAGCTATAGTATATTTCGACGGATGACCAAACTGCAAATATCCTTACCAAACCAATTCCAAGGATAAAGTTTGCATACTTTCGTGAACGGCTTCTTGTAGTGGAAATTACATCCCTCGTTCAGAGGGAAGGGTGAGTTCTGTGTGAACTTTCTTTCCTAATGTGAATACCTATGAATAGTGACAATGATTCTTTGTGAACACCCGAGTTCTAGGTACACATCAGGGGACAAGTGATTCCATGTTTACACCTGCGAATAGTGACGGTGATTCTTTGTGAACGCCAGAGTTATGGGTGAACACTTATGGATAGTGATTCTACACCTGTGAACTATGATGGTGATTTTACACCTGTGAGCTATGATGGTGATTCTTTGTGAACACTTTAGTTTTGGGTAGATACATGTGGACAATGATGGTGATTTTGTGTGAACTCTCAATTCCTGTATGCACAGCTATGGACAATGGCAGTGATTTTGTGTGAAGTTTTGAGTCTTGTACGTGTGGACACTTAGCCATGGAGTTATACTTGGTTCCAATACTGGTAAGTTATGTTAGACATAGCTCTAATACCGGTAAGTCATGGTACATGGCTCCATAGCTCATTGGGTAAGTCATGCCAGAATAGTTGGCTTCAACATTGGTAAGTTATGTTATGTATAGCTTCGATGCCAGTAAGTCATGGTACATGACTCCATATGCCCACATGAGTAGAGACATAGTCAAGACCTCCGAGGACTATCAGAGACTTATCCTAGGGATGGAGTAATAGTTAAGGTCTCCAATGACTGTGCATAGTCAAGACCTCGGAGGACTATCAGAGACTCATCCTAGGGATGGAGTAATAGTCAAGGTCTCCGAGGACTATGCGTGACTATCTGAGACTCATCTTGGGGATGGAGTAATAGTCACAGTATTGGTTCTTCATGAACTGAGTTCTTTGTGAACTCCAGTTGGTTTTGTGTGAATCGAGTTCTTTGTGAACTCCAATTGGTTCTATGTGAACTCCAGTTGGAGTTGATGCATGTTGGTGGCCTTTCCATATATAGAGATGTTCAAGATAGCCGTTATATACTGTTGATATCCAGATGCATTCCAGTTGATGATGATGATGCCTCCCTGGCTAAGAGGGAGTGTTGTAGTAGCTGCTTGAGGCTCATCCTCACAAGTCGGCCCCAGAAAGTAAACACAAGCTGGCCCAGAAAAAGAAATAAAACATGTCAAGTCGGCCCAAGTGAAGAGGACAAGATGGCCCCAATGAAAAATTAAATTGCTGGCAACTTACACTATAAATAGGAGGCGTCTCACTTCATTTTCAAATGAAGCACTCAAGCAAGTTTGCTCAAGGAGAGAGAAGAAGTTCGCCACTGCTAGAGGAAGACTTTTTTTTGGTGTTCTCCAATCTTGGAGAGGTTTCTCTTTGTTTTTCTTGGGTTTATGCTACTATCATCTGGATGCACATCTATCTTTGAACGATTTCTCTATTAGAACGGTGAGCTTGGGGGTGACATTATTTTGTTTATGGTTGGGAGATGATCTTTGATCATCGTGGTTAAACCAGCTCCACACATTATTTTTTGTGCTTTGACATTCTTCTAGTGATCTTGGTTTTGCAACTATCAAATTCTAACAATACAGAATAACCTCTGAACCCAAAGAAGAGAGAGAGAGAGAGAGAGAGAGAGAGATAAAACCCCCAAAATTTGTCTTCACCAAAGTCACCTAGTTCAAGTTCGTGTTCGAATTCGAAGAACTTGAAATTCGGCAATAAAAAATTTGGCGATAAAAATCGACATAAAAATCGGCACTAAGTTCCAATAATTATAAAATTTGAAGATTAACAAATATTTACACTATTAAGCATCCCAACTAGAAACTTATATTCTTACATAATCACATATCATCCTTTCATCTTGAATGTAACTATAAACATAGATCATTAAACTATGTTGTTAAAAAAATCATGTCATATAAATAATATTAATAAACTAAAATAAATAAACATTAATTTTTATTATAATATTTAAAAAAATTAAAATAAACAATTTAATATAAATCAATTTAGTAAAATACAAAAATTATTTTTTTAGACTCAAAGCTTTTATGTAAGAAATATATCAATCCATCCGTTTGTCCGGTTTCATCACATATATCATGTTCAACACCACCGACACCGATGTGCTTGTTAGCTGTCAAATAAACATTGTCGGGTTTCATCAAATATATCATGTTCAACACCACTGACACTGATGTGCTTGTTAGCTGTCAAATAAACACTGCAGAGTCGGGGCTGGGCACCGCTGCGCCAATTCAATTGTCAACTAAACACTGCAGATTCGAGGCTGCGCCCTCTGCGACTCACGGGGCAATGACTCCACACCACTTCACTCAGAGAACGACGACAACCTCCATACTTCAGTCTTCACTCACGGAAGGATTCACGACGGAGCCTCTCTCGCAAACCTGTGTAATGATCACTCATGGAAGGATTCACGATGGAGCCTCTCTCGCAAACTTGCGTAATGAGCAATGAGATAACGCGGAGGTAGTTTTGGTCATCGACTAGGGTTTACTAGTGGCGAAATTCGCTGAATTTCAACGAATAGTTCGCAATACACAGAAAATCGTTGATTTTCGAATTTCATGGCGAAAATCGCCGAATTCGGTGACTTAGGTCTTCACAATGCTTTATTGAACCCTTAGGTAGTCTCCCTTGGATATGTGCACATTTCTCTTGCTTGAGTGAATTGGTGTGTTGCAAATGAGCCAACTTCACTTATATTTATGCTAGAAAAGGTCACTTTTCTTATTGGGCTGACTTCTCTTCTTCACTGTGTCATTTTCCACTTTAACTTGATCATTTGATTGGGTCAATTTAATTGGGCCGAATTGTTTTGGGTTTGTTGTTATTCTTTCTTGTGGAATATCTTCCGATGCTACTCAAAACATCAACTTCCTGTAGTACTTACAAGACCGATTTCTATGAGACAAGGTCCCTTGAAGATTTAACAAAAAGGGAAATAATGAAACCCTGTGGGGAATGCTATAATAAGGGGTTTGAGTATGATGGACTTAAATGGCCCCTTTAGCAGGAAAAGTGTAACTAGGAGGATTTGGAAATAAATTGCAAGCCACTCTCAAATGGATTAGTGACATGAGAAATGACTAGGCAACAAAGGTAAATGGCTATCTTGGGGTTTAAATGGCAAGGAATAGTATTTTCAAACAATTGAGTTAAGTATGTGCCTAGGAGTTTAAGCATATGCCATGAAAAGTCTTTAGGTGTTGAGTTTTGAAGGTTTCCAACACTTGTTTAAGTTCAGATTTTTAATATGTGTGAGTTTAGAGTGTAGATCTGAAGTCTATGGATGAAAATTAGGTGTTGGAATAAGTTACTGATGGCTCAAACACATTTAACTTGCTGGTTTTTAACAGATCAGATTCAGAAGTTTAACTACAACAAGCAAACATAGTGCACTAAACTGAATTAAACACTTACTAAGCTAAACTATTGTGCAAGAAAAATTTTCTAGTGCCTTTGTCCTAGGGTTTCAAGATAAAATCATTTCAGATTCGCATATAATCCGTAGGGTGCATAGTATGTTCAAACATCAAAAGTGCAAATTTCTTTTTAGTGCCAAAAACTATGAGAAGAAGAGCGTTTTGTAAATGGAGAGAGAGAACAAAGTACACGAGAAATCTAACCAATGCCTTGTAGTTGGGTAAGGGAATTGTTTCATCCCTCATAGCTATTGAAGTGTAGTTGATAGCTTGAGCTTAGTGAGGCCATTGAGCAATCTGCCAAGTTGATCCAAGTGGAGCGCTCCTTTAAATCCAATATTTGTTTCTAACCGGTGCCTTGTAGTTGGGTAGGGGAGTCGATTCACCCTTCCAAACAATTGAAATGCAAATGCTAGCTGAGTTTTATGACGCCGTTGAGCGATCTTCCAGTTTAATCTAGCTGAGGCGCCCCCTAAGATCCAACCTTTTTTTCAACCTACAAACTGAGAAAGTGTTATAGTGATTGGAATTCAAAAACTGAAATTCCAAACCCTCAACCAAACCAACAAACAAATTAGAATAAGATGCATGAATTGGAAGAAATAAACACAAGAAAAGAGAAACAAATAAAGCGGTAAATTTTTTGAGTTAAATCTCTGACCAAAACGCCCAAGGCAACTTGTACAATGGAGAAATCAGATTCATACATCAATAAACTAAATCGATTTTACCTCATATTAGATCCACTATCCTTTACACATCAAAGAGGAAAGCAAGATCCAACATCCATCTTACTCACAACATAAAGATCACCATAGATAATTTTCAGAAATCAGAATTTTTTGTATTGCTGTTGCAAACTGTCTCCCTTACAAAAAGAGGCTCAATCTCTTTTTAAAGACGAAGAGAGAGCACAATCCGTAATTCTAAAGAGATGGAGGGCCAAGATCTTCTTTTGAGTCTCAACCGTAATATCAATGGTTGAGATTAAAACATTACATTGAGCTTTTACATGTTGGAAATCATCCTTGCGAGAGAGAGGCACACTTGTCCATTTGCACACATGTGGAATAAAAAATGATGAAATAATACATGAATTGCTAAGATGGATGCTTAAGTAGGTCCCCTTGGTGATTCATTGGCTGATTTTGATGATTTGGATCCAAAAGATTGAGCTGGAATCTAGCAAATGTGCCCCCTCGGAGAGATGTGTGCCCTCCCTTAAAGATGACATGTTAGATGGGGCCAAACACATGAGATCTTTGCTAGCTGATTGTTGATTTGACATTAGAATCACTTTTTAAGAATACCCACTTCATCATTTGCTCAATTACATTTCTCGTTGCCATTTAATTTTGACTTGGGCATTTCTTGAATCAAACCTTAGGAAGTTTGATTAATAAACTCGTATTAGTTGGATCTTGATGAATTCATGATGAAATCACTTGGAAGTTGACTTGGATGAGTTCCATGATGCTTTACTAACCAATACTACTAATCCATACGATGCCAAAAACTGATTTGAATTCTTCATTTTCTTGCTGTTCTAAATTAGTAGCATTGGATAGGCATTTTTAATTGAAACTTAGGGAATACCATTAATAAAAGCCTATTAATCCATATGAGTTGAAAACACATTTGAAAAGATCAAATTGGCTTCGAAAGGTTCCAATATGATGAATGATGATGAGATATGACCACTTACTCCTTGTTGGTCTTGTTGACTAAGTCAAACCTCCCTTTGACCAAGTCAAAAAGTTGAGAAAGTCAACTTTGGTCAAAGTTGGACAAACTTGTCCAATGAATGATGGACCTCTCCAATGTCTTTGAGAGGACAAAATAATACTTCAAATGATTTATATTGACGACATACTAGAGTTACAATACTTGCGTATAGTAGTCATTCATTTGAATCATTGCATGGCTTCAAGCATAGAAAGTATCACATAAGCTAGTACATAGCATGAGATTAACATTTTATAAACATGTTGCCATCTAAACAACATCAAGAGCATTACAAAAACCATTTCTCCTTTGGGTGAAGTGGGTGGAAAAAGTTGACAAAGTTGGTCAAATGGAAGATTGGTCAAAGATGACCAGTTGACTCAAGATAAGGGGACAAGGGAAACTTTGTGACATTCACCAATTAGGCAAACGCTAGGGAGTGTGTCTCACAAATGGGTGATGTATAAGGAAGTACTACTCCTTTTGACTTTAGCAAGCCTCCTATATCATTTTCTCTCCCTTTTCTCTTTCTCTCTCATTTTAGATCCTTCTCTTTTTTCTTTTCTTTTCTCCCTTAGTTGGATAATGGTTGAAAGTTACTGGCCTTGGATGCCTTCTGGGCATCGATGATGACACAGCCATGGCTCCACTGCCAATGAGCGTCCATAGGCCCTGTTGTCCGCCGATTGCACACCAGCAGCAGAAATCTTCCGAAAGCTGTCTCCTCACTTAGGAAAGTGGGAGAGGTGTGACTTTGGGGGCAAGCACAGAGCTAGGTACTGTCACCTACTCCTAGCTCCTTCGTTTAGGCTAACTCCTAACGAAGCCAAGGGGGGTAGTCCCTACAAAAGAGTTTTCTAAGGCTCTTAAGGTTGTTAAAGTGTTTTATTTAGTTGCGGATGCGGATGGGTGTTACTTAGGAGTTATTGTAATTAGAAGTGTTTATTTATTATGAGTTCGACACATAAAGCAATCCACGTTGCTAACAAGAGATTAAATGATAAGAAATAGTTCAAGACTTCTTAAATGTGCATTCACAGATAGAAATTAAAGAGGCCACAGACAATTGATCCCAATATAACAGTTATGCGGATTAAAACAGACCAGTGCCTTATGGAGTCAAAATGCTGAAAATGCGTAAAGAAATTAAAAGCAAGTCTTGAAATAAAACTATTGAATATTAGGTTGTGCAAGTGCTCTTTGTATACTACAAAAGATTTTAATGGTGATCTTGCTTAAGGTGTCTGGAAATCCTAACCGAAAATACCTTCAGTGGCTCTGTTCGAAGACATGATAGACCTGTCTGGGATCACAGCTAGGTGTTCAATAACTTAACCAACTGTGCCCAGATTGGATTGCCCGACACCCACACTTAGAATTTGCTTACTTGCCTGAGTATTTAATCGAGACAACGCCGGTGCGTTGGTTATGGGGTAAAAAGTTTTAATTATGTTCCTCTTGTGCGAACTTAACAAGCCCGTTCACCGTTCTGAGTACGAGCCCAACCCGAAAGTCGGCAGAGCATACTAGGTGAAGGATGATCAACGGAGTTAATTAATTAAAGGGAGTGTGTGTTGAAAAGTTTTATTAAGTTAATTGATTAAACTCTCCGACAGAGAGCGCTCTTGACCTTATCTTATGATGAAGGTTCAAGAGTCTTATCTAGTCTAGATGCCTAATGCAAGGATGATGCAATACTAATGCTGCTCTCCGATAGAGAGTGCTCTTGACTTGTGTTTCTGCAAGTTCAAGAGTCTTACTTAATCTATTAATTGGATTAAACAATGTGATGCACAAGAATAAAATGAAGATGGTTGATTAAACTCTCCGACAGAGAGCACTCTTGATCCACCTTATGGTCAGATTCAAGAGATTTATGAATGTTAGGAAGTTGATTCACTTATATAAAAGACAATTAAGAGATGAAGTAATCAACTTGTTCAATAAATTAAAAGTGATAGACTAACAATTAGTATTCTAAGAAAAAGATGCAAATATTACGAGAACAAACACATCTAACCTAAGCATACAAAAAAGATGAACACAACACAAGCCTCCCCAAATGGGGGAGAATGAGAGTGGGGACTTAAAAACCCCACTCAAACAAAAGATATTTTATTAAAATTATACAATTTGCCTTTAGGAATTTAATCCTTGAAAGGACTTTTGAAGGAAAGCCTACAACTCTATTATTATTGAACCTTACGTAAAAAGGAGAGTGATTTACTTTTATTTGAAGCTTTTCTTGAAACTTGCAAAAAAAGGGAAAATAAGATGTTGGATGAGAGCAAAAGAACAAGGCAAAAGAAGGCTGAAATAAAAGGAAGAGGAGGGGAAGAAGTAGGGAAGACAAAGAGGAAGTCAAAAACAATAGAAGAGAAGAATAGGGCAGCGAGCTAGATGGCCAAAGAAATACAATGAATGATGAAAATGGGGCAGCGAAAGAGAAGGAAGATGGATGTCATAAAAATACAAAAACAGGGCAGCGAACAAAAAAGGGAAGAAAATGGCACAAAACAAGGTGGAAGAAGGCCAAAAAACTAGGGCAAAAAGGGGGAAAAATGGACACAAACTAGGGCACAATAGGGCTGTCCAAAGTGAAGAATAGGGCTGTCCAAAGTGAAGAAAAGGGGTGGTAAACTAAGGCAAAAACGAGGCAGCGAAGAAGAAAAGGTAAGAAAAGGCACAAAACAAAGCAAGGAAGAAAAGGCTAGCAAGCAAGGGATCAAAGAAATCGAGGAGCAAAGAGAGAACTAGAAGAGGGAAGTTTGTAGATCCAGGTAACCAAGTATGTTTTTAATTTTTGTTGATGGAAGGAAGGAGGAACTCTGATTGTTATGTTTCTTTCTTGGATTGAGAAGCGCTTAAAAGAAACTACAAAACGAAGGAATTAGATGAAAAAAAGCCACTGGTTCATGAAGAAGAGCTTGATCTCAAGCTTGTCCTTCACCCTTGATGATCCTTGCAAAACCCTTACACACAAAATTAAATCTGAACAAGATACTCATAAACTAGATTGTTAGCCCTTCTAGAGTATACAATGAATAATGATTTAATAATTGAAAAAGGAAGGGTAAGAGAGATATCACCAAAGACAATATGAATCCACAACTCCAATAACTCATGCATGGACCTCCAAAGTCACAACTTTATTCCAATCTTGAGCAAATATTACAATAATTTTGGCAGAGTGTTCATACCCAAAATCTCCATCCGAATAGAGCTGAAAGAGCCTCTATTTATACAATGAGAGAGTGCTAAAACCCTAAAACCAAATTACATAACCTGACTGGCTTGGTAACACCACTGAGAGCTCAGACCTAAGAATCAAGAGCTGGGAGTGAGGGGAGGCTTCCACCTATGCAAGGCGCCCCCACTCCCACCCTAGCCACTGCAAACAAACCCAGATTGAGCCCACACGTGTGGAAGGCGCCCCTGTGCTGAGGAAACGCGTGAGCTTAAGGAGAGACGTCTGGGTGTAGGTAGAACCACCTTTTAGGTATGCATGAAGCCCCTGCTAGGTTTGGGAAGGCCACTGATGGTGTAAGCTTCAGTCTTTACCTCAATCAAATCATCGGACCAATGAATGCTCTCTATCTCATTTTTTAGCTGGAGATGACAAATCTGCTAACTGAATATAAATTAATTGCTCACTGAATGCTGACTGAAGCTGAGTTATGATAACTCCAATCATCATAAATGCCCAATGAGATGTCATTTAGCCTTTTATTTCGTTGAATTTGGATTAATTTGGAGAGTTATAATTGTCTCCAAAATAATCATTTTCTAATAAAAATTCATTTTTCTCCTCAAAGATGACTTTTTGGAGAAAAAGAGCGTTATGTGTCCGGTTAATGATCCGAAAGTTGGATCTGACTGGCTGGCTGGTCAAGAATGATTTTTTGGCTTAAGGTTAGAGCCTTCAATCAATGAATTCAGGGTCCGGATGACCGATTTATTACAAACGGGTTTTTTCCATTTAATTAATGGAAAAATTAATTAAAAAACTTAGGGAAAATTAAAAATTAAATTTTTTTTTTCCTCGTTCGAAAAAGATTTTTTCGAATTTTTTTTAAAGGTCCTGATGACTTAGGACAAAAACATACTCTACTTAAATAATTCCTAGTAGGTTTATAACACTCAGTTGGGCTCTAATAACCCCCAAGGCCCAGAATTCAACATCGGGCATTCCAGCTTTGGAGGAAGCGGGAGAAAACCTCGTCAATTATACTCGGTTATAGGCAAAGCATAATTGTCAGGGGCAAAAAACTCCCTGGAATACCTTATTTGAGATTCTACGTCTCAGGAGATCAAACCACTCAAAAATACCCTACTAGCACATTTTATTACAAACCCCGCAGGGCCATGGTCAAAATTATTCAAATAAAAAACTGGCTAGCCAATATTGGCTAGACATGAAGACGGATCAACTGATACACTGGAATCAGACATTGAACATGTCTGTCAACCAACGGCTCCTCAGGTAACCCAACTATGGTACAAAAGTTGGTAACAGGCCCAACAAAGTTTCCACAATAATGCTTGTTTAGAGCAAATAGGTAGTACCTCTTAATTCAAGGAGTACCTACCCTTCCAACCACTAACCAATTTCAAGGATACAGGGAGACTTGTTTCAAGTATAGGGAGGGCATTGCTACATGGCAGCTTTCTTTGCTTGATAAACAGTTGACCCCAAGGATTTACTATGAAGTCGCCTAAACCGTCACAAGATTATTGCAACACAATCATGCCTAAGAGGTCAAGTCAATCTGTCAAGCTCTAGCCAAAGGGTTTTTAGCAATAAGAATGGAATGATCTAGAGATGAATAAGTCATTGGTGGAGCCAAAGGAGATTTATGGTCCTTGTAAGGATCAAGAAATGCTAGTCAATGGCGTGCGTAAAACAAAAACCACTTCTAAGTACTAGCCTAAATAACATTTTTACTAACCATTGCTTGCTGTTGCCGCTCCTAACCGGCGTGCGTGTGTTAAAGCCCAAAAGTAGGCACACTGGCCTGATGGCAACTACGAAAAGAGCAGCCACTGTCACCACACTCCTCTCTTTCTCGCTTCAGGTTGGCTCTTCTCCAACTCAAGGGGGGCTTCCCTATGGTTAGGATCACTAAGGCAGATGCAATAACGGACAAGGTGAAACGAAGCGGTTGCCTTAGAGAAACAATTGTAGTATAGATGTAATTTGAATGAGTGACGAGAAAGAGGGAAAGATCAATTTGCACAAATAGACCAGTGCTAGTACATCAAAGGGAGAAATGGAGTCAAAAGGAGAACTCACGAGGGCCTTATGTCATATGTGACTAAGGGGGAGAGATCGCATGATTGAGCAAGCCCTGATTAGCCCATGGTGCGACCACTAGATTTACTTCTTCCTAATTGCGGGAGATGCGCTATGCAAACAAAAGATCAATTTATACAATGAAACTAGATTATATGCAAAGGTTAATGCCTGTGTATGCACGCTTATAAAGGGAAAAGGCTAGCAGTTGCCGAGGATTTTCACCTTTCAATAAGACGATAGCATCCGTTTATGGTCTCTGATGCAAACATAGAAAATAAAACTAACTTCTAGCAACAATCACCCATTCAATATTGAAGCTCCACAAGTTCACGCCACACACTAAATGAGTGCTCAATTACACACCCATAAAACCCAAAATGATATTTTTATATTAAGTTTTGGGGAAAAATCCTCCCAGTTTTTTCCCATCCTTACAATGAAAGAGACTATTCTCTTTATAGGCCTAAAAGACTCATAAAATAATAAAAATAAATAAATAAAATAACAAAATAAAGTGAATCTTAGATCCACTTTTTTCTGCTTAAAGGAATACATGACCAAACTTTATTTTATTAAAGTAACTCCTACCTAGACTTAAAGTGTAACTATCACTTTATTTAAAGAAATCCCACTTAACTAATACTTTGGCTTCTCGTTGCATTTTCATAACAAAAGCATATGCCCATAACAAAGGTCGACTTCTCTTGAAACATAGTTCCGAGCACACAATTTGCCATGGTACGTGGGCCCAAACGGAGGATAAGCGCTACTCAAAACTCCACGTAGCAAGAAACACACCCGAGATAAAAAAAGTTGATTTTTTTCAAAGACTACATCGGCTGCCCATAACAAAAGATATACAGGTGACATGATGATCACAGCTACCCCAACTGCTGTTGGATGCTGGAGACGAATCGATAATCAACTGCCAATGAAAACGTGGATTTTTCCAAAACAGGACTACTTGTCAGTTTAACTTTGCGGCTTGCTAATTAACCCTGCTGATCTCCAGGATTTGGCGTTGATTCTAACCTTGCGGTAAACTTCAGTATTACAAACCCACCGATTCAGATGGTGGCGTTTATTTATGCAGTAATCAACTAGCGGTTAATGTCGAGGAATCTCAGCTCATGAGATTTCAGTAAATTATGGCTTCAAGGCAGAGAAAATATCGTGGCTCTAAAAAATTTGTTTTGGCTGCTCTAAACTTTAAAGTCCATGTAGACTGCCCACTCCAAAAAACTAGTTGTGATACGAAGATACACCCAGACGACTGTCAGTCAACAAAATGTGGAATTTTATTTATGTATATGCTTACGCCAATGCCAACTTTGTTCGAAATTAAAAGACTCTCATTCCATCGAGAGATTTATAAGACTCCCTCCTCTTATCGGCGCACCTTAGCTTCACAGCTCTGGGATACATGAAGAAAAACCAAAGGGACGTGTGCATAGTTGGCGACATGCTCACAGTCTCCTTCTTTGGTGTTCAAAGCTTTGAGTTTTATTTTTATTTTTTGACATTCACGAGCCGGGGCGGTCCATAATATTTTAAGTTTGAATATATTTTCTTTCTCGGCCTTGAATACAGTGCTTGGAGCTGGGGCTGTTGTGACTGTTTCATGCCATGAAAAGAAATGAAATGACGAGACCCTTTTGGTCTCTATTGATTTTAAAACGCAGTGGCCTTCATATATTCTTTATCACACTCTTGACAATCGATTTAACCTTTGTGTAAGATAAAACGGGTCACTGCAAGTTATGCTCCGTTGTCACTTTCAGACTATGTTTCTGCACCCCTTTTCTATTCTGTTTGTATGTGGACCAGTCTGCTGTAAAATGGAGAAAAAGGGAAAAAACCAACATGATAATCAGTCCAATCAAGTCTTGGATCCATCTCTTCATGTCCTGTGGTCTTTGGATGGAAGTTTGATTAAGGCCACACATGCCTCAACTGCTCTTTCTATTGAAGGTTCCTTCAAAAAGGCGAATGCTATAAAGGTTGTGACGCTGTTTGTGGTCACCACATGAGTCATTTGTGCCGAGGATAGCCCCTTTAATCTACTACTAAAGGCTAGAGAGTAACCAATAACCAACGCAGATGCCACTAGCCTCCTTGAGAGGTTTTGTGAAAAGAATTTTTCACGTGTACACCCATGTCAAAGTGGGGTGGTAACAAGTTGCACTATCGAAACTCTTTTCCTCCTCTTAGGGTTTCGTCCAAGAGAAGCTTAGAAGCTCAAGAGCTCTCAATTCATAAAATGCAAATGACAAGAATGAATGAGAGAATGGGATTTTCTCTGTTTATATTTTCTCTTTGGCCCTTGTGATCCTTCAACATCCTTTTCTCCACTTTTCTCATTTATTAAATATGAAATGACATTTTAATGAGAAAGTGTCTTTTCATCCTTTTATTTTTTGTATTGACCCTCTTAGGGCCAATTTTACCTTCTCCGCCCATTTAATTAATAAATTGACTTTATAAAGTTATTGTCACTTTGTTAATTTATTAAACCTTTTTACTCCCAAAAAGTGATTTATTTCATTTTTAACATTTTCGAGCATTGTAAGTCACTTTTCATCTTCCCCACATTTAAAATTCTTCATCCAGTTTCCAGCGAGCTATTACACTAAGGTGTTTCCTCAATAAATATGATCAAGATGGCACCTTTAGTGAATTTAATTAAATTATGCCTAATAATTCTCCCCATTTACGAAAATTGATGGAATGCAATAGAACCTCGAATACACTGTGCATAATTGATCTTGATGATGAATAATGGTAATCGAACCTCCGAAAGCATCCTATAACTTCCCCAAATAGCCCGAGCCACTGTTATCCTCATTTTACTCCTCGTAAAGCCACCTCTAACAGTATAATAGGGGAATCCAAAAATGGGGACATTACTGCTCCGCATGGGAAAATGTGGGTTAGATGGATTCGTGGGGGGGTGTTCAACACTACACCAACAAGGATGTAACTTACCGGGACCCCACGATCCCTTTCTAGTTGTTCCCGCTTTCCCTGAAGAATTTGCGCACTACTTATTATGTTTGTTACGCTGGATTTCCATAATGTTTTGAGGGTTGTAAATTTTATTAATGTGAATTGATTTAATTAGATGTTAGGAATTAATGAATGCACAATACCACTTTTGATATCCCCAAGTCTCAGACTAAGCTGCGAGGGGTAGAGCATACACAGTATAGGCAAATGCTTGCTTCGATTTAGTGAAAGCAAGTAACAAATGTACCAATCTATACATCCCTTTAAGGACGGATTGTGTGCTTGTGATTTATTCTAAGCAGTACATCAGTTTTGCATATAAGGAAACTACAGTTAGGGATCTCTTTCAAGACAAAGCCTTACTTAGGAGGTCAAGATTGGGTTAAATCTACAAATCTCTCTCTCTCTCTCTCTCTCTATATATATATATATATATAACTAAAGATTCTAAAGTAACCCTTGAAATAGAATCTAGCTAGATAACGAATGCAAAACTAATCTAAAACTTTTAACTGAAAGAAGGAAAGAAAAAGCCAATCACATCAAAGGACTATACAGACTTCCCCCAACTGGGGGAAGAGGGGCGTGGGAGCTGTTATCCCACTTGCTCTTTTATTATTTGTTACCATCAAGCTTCTTGAAAAGTAAGGCACTTTTTGACCCTTGAAAATGGCTCAAAAGGGCTTAAAATTGCTGTCGGGAAGAAGAGGAATGAAGAGGGTGGAGGTAGGATTGAGTATGGGTGCTCCAGATGGCTTAATACTAAAAAACCAGCAAACTTGAGATGCCAAATTAGTGGGTTAGATGCAAAAATAGACTAATAATTTACAACTTTTAACACTTGGAAAAATATTGCAAAGTTTAACCTTGAAGTACTAAAGCGAATGGAAATTAGATCTAAGCTTTGAAATACAAAATTTCAGCCCTTTCTTAGATCTAAATTGAAGCAAGTAAAAAGAAGGATAATGAATCTTTTAATGATCAAAATTTAACTTGCAAAAATTGAAAGGAAAGAGATTGAGGTGGATTGTTTTTTTTTCGTTGAGAAGGACGAAGAAGAGCTCAAGCTTCAAACTTTGAACAAGGTTGGGGAGGAAGTTGCTTGTAGGGTAAACAAGTTAGATCCAAAATGAAGCGGTGAGGAAGACAAGATGCAACAAAGCTCCAATCTTACTCCACCTTTGGTGATCTGCAAAGCTACACAAGAAACCTTCATGCAAAGATCAAATCTAGTATGGTAAGTCACATAAAACCAAAAGCATACAAGTATTACTGACTACAATGTATAACTTTCGAATTTTATATGATTACACATAAATAAGCAATTTGAGATTCAAATGCCTATTCTACGGATTGGAATACAAACTTCTAACCCGAATATTTGAAATTGCATGAACCACAAAAAAAGAGTGCTAAACAGATATCACCTTGGTTATAGAACAAGCAATCCCTATGAAAGAGTATTACACCACCAGATTGTCCTCCAAAGACTCAACTTTATTCATAACAAAGATAAACAGTTACAATCATATGAGTAGAGGTCCCTTGCTTTTGTCCAGAATGAGGAAGAAGACCTTGCTTTTATAGAGTTTACAAACCCTTGGGGGGTGCTACCTACACTGAAGATTTCGTGAGAGTTGATCTAAGTTAAACTGGAGAGGCAAATGCCACCTCTCCTACCAAACTCTACCAATCCATTCAATAGCTGCCACTTCACACAACTACCACCCGTGATCCTCCTGAGGTTGGCACCTCTCTCCCCTCACGCACGAGTCCTCTTCTACCCATTCGCTTGTTTTCATATTTTATAATATCACATGATATATCACCATTATCAAAATAAACCGATGTTTTAAATTGTGGAGAGGGGTCCACCAATATCACAACCTTCACACTCGCTAGCTCAACATTGGGTTGGCGTGAACTTCACATGGTCGACGTCACCCTTACTTCAAACCATTCATTAGCATGACTTATAACCAAAGTCTAATTTGCCATCACACTTTGAAGAGGGTCGCATGACATGAGGGACCCACTGCCATGTCATTCCATCAATTTTTTTATTTTTTAATTGATGTTTGACTTTGTGCAATTTGTCATAATTTAGCATTTTTTGATGTTTTGTAGCATTTTTAGCGAAATAATGCCATACGGGACGATATAGTCACCCGGAGCACGGGAAAAGTGGGTCCTGGGGTAAAGGAGGTGCTCTAAGCTTGAAAACGAGCCCATACATGCCAAAAATAGACTCCAGATCATACTTTTTTTACATTTTGAATTTTGCCATTTAAACCATTAAAAATGGCCTAAAAATGGAAAAAATAATTTTTCTTGGAATCAGACGAAACTCTAGGGGGGATCTAGTACATGTCCATATGACTCAATACAAATGCCTAACATGCTTATATACATCGACACATGAACTTTAATAATCTCCTAAGGCCTAACCACCAAGACGAAAATGCCAACTTTGGAGGAGCGGTGAAAAACTCGAAAATTAACATAGTACATGTCCATATGACTCAATACAAATGCCTAACACGCTTATATACATCGACACATGAACTTTAATAATCTCTTAAGGCCTAACCACCAAGATGAAAATGCCAACTTTGGAGGAGCGGTGAAAAACTCGAAAATTATACATTGCTTATTCAACATTGCATAATTGACAAGGGAAAAAACACCTTGGAATAATCGGATTGATAGCCAAGTCCTTTACAAAAAGTTTGCCGTGTTAGAGCATTTATTACAACGCCTCCAAGGGGTATGAACATGCATTTTATTAAAAAAAAAAAGAGACCCCAACTGGTCTTGATGTAACCACGGAACTTTTGAGCACTGACAATGAATAATTGACTTGTTCAATACTCTGGCGGCTAACTAGAAATCCCCTAAGTGCAACTTAGTGGATAACAATCTTTTCAAAATTCAGGGAAAAAAAGGAGAGTTTAATTATGGTTAGGGATGACTGTAAGATGTTTTTTAGAGGATAATTTATATATCTTTTCAAATTTCAAGGGGAAAACAGTAGATATTAGTTATTGTTAGGGCTTACTGAACAATTTTGTTGCTTCTGGAATTCAATCTATAAATGTTTTATGTTTCCTTATGGCAGGAGGATCTTTAGGCCCTCTTGTGGACAAATCAGGCCGGTTTTACAAGCCTTTGCAGGATCTTCAGAGAGGAGAGAATGAGGTTTATTTCTATCAGAATTTTTGGTCAGATGAAAGAATACATCCCAAGGTTCAACATTTCTTCCCAAGGTTCTACGGTACAACTTCTTTGCAAACTTCAGATGGTGGTGGGATGCATGATATCCTTACATGAAGTTAATTAGGAAAGAACTTGTTTCAATATTTTGAAATAGACATATTTAATGCAGTTGTTTTCTAACAATGAAGAAATTGTTCTTTGACTTAAGGGATGATTGTTGTAATGAGAGAATCTGAAATGCACGGAACTTCTACTATTTTACTGTCACAACCGCATTTGTACATGAACCTGCAATTGTTGGCTCAATTCATTTGCAGAAGAGGGGCCACAAGTAACATTTATTACCAATAGCAGCAATACTTTTCAATGTTCCAACTTCTAAATACCTTTCTAGTTGGTCTTAATTACCTTTAAACAGAACATAAGTGCTTTGCTTACTATCCATTTCCTTTCAATGTTACTGCCCCATCTTTGTGATGATAGCAATATGATTTGAAAACTATTTATGATAATGGTAAACGAGACTCTCTTTTGACGATTGTACCATAGAAATTTTTATCATAAAACATGATGTTCGAATAAAATATCCTTAGTGTTGATAGAGTTAGTATAGTCTAATGGTAATATTATTATGTTTATTAGGTGTGAGCTTTTGACAATTGTACCATAGAAAATTTTATCATAAAACACGATGTTCGAATAAAATATCCATAGTGTTAATAGAGTTAGTATAGTCTAATGGTAACATTATTATGTTTATTAGGTGTTAGTAATAGATAATAGTGAATTTAGACACAATGTAATAAATTCATAGGCCATATTAATAAACAAGGATAAGACATGTAAAGCATATATAGTTGTGTGTCTTGACACAACACTAGTTGGTTGTATAAGTCTTTGTCTCTTTCAGTGGATACGAGAGTTTTGCATATCTCTTTTTTTTTGTTGAAAAATATCAATAACTCTCTCTCTCTTTCAAGTTTCTGTCTCCAACTTTATACTGTGTGTGTGCATATTTCGATATGGTATAAGAGCTAGGTTTGATTGGCATCTGGGAGGTTTAGAGCCCGGGCTCTAGGGCATTTGAATAGTCGCTATGAGGATTAAAAATCATTGTGGGCATGTTACCACCCAAACTTATATCTTTAGGGATAAAGTCCTAAAGCTCAAGTTGTGGTTTTGATGAAACTAAGAAAGGGCCACTGTCACATCACCAACCCTCTTCTGCAGTTAAGGCTGATTCTTCTCTGGATCAATGGGGCTTCCATACATAGGATTGCTGGAAATTAGACTATGAAATACAAGGGTGAAAAGAAGAGTATTTTCAGCAAAACAGGTTTATTTAGGTACAAGAAATGAAGTGGATGGATTCTGGAAAGACAAGGGACTAGTGTCTTTCCATTGGGAAATGAGGTCAAAACAAAGGTTCATAGGAGACCAACCTAAGGAGCTAAGTTGTCAATGAAGCTGAAATACAAGCTTCTATGGTCCAACTGCTTGCTCTACCAAATTGCAGAAATTTACCAAAGGGCATTACTAAAGTAGATAAAAACCCATGTATATAAGTTATTGTGATTAATCCAGAATGAAGTTAGTGTGCATTTAACCAAACATTGAGAAAGATGCATCAATAAAAAACATTTAATGGATAACATAATGAAAGAAGGAAGAGTACACTTTTTATTTTACATAGACTTGTCTAGGAAAACAAAGCAAAAATAGGAACTAGCAGAAAGATATGAAAGAAGTTCTCACCCACAAAATTCCTTCATTAATTCTCCAATAGCTTCAATACTAAGCTCCAAGGGATTTCTCCCACAATCCAACCATGAAAAATGAGAGAGGAAGGGCTGCTCTTTATATGGAGTGTAGGTCAACTTCTTTTATAACAAACAAGTAATTGTTTTTGTAGATCCATTAGTTTTCCTGGGAATACAATAAAAAATTTCATCTCTAACGTCCTCAACAAACTCCTTACTAAAATTAGCAATGAGTTGATGAGATTTATGTCTTTTCCTAGGAGAAGTAATAAAATAATCATCCTCTTTTCAAAGGAAAGCAATATAATAATTCTCTCATGCAACTAACTCTTTGAGAAGATTCAATAATAATAAAATATTGAGTATTAGGAACCTCTCTTCCCAAAATAGCCATGAAGGTGGTGTGCCTCTTTCCTTTGAGTGAGCGATAAATTAATTCTCCATAAGTGCGCCCTTCAAGAGAGAGAAACCCCACACATGCGGTAAAAATGCGGTGTGAGTTTTTTAAATGGCAGTTTTTAAATCACCAACTCCTTTAATACTTATCGGGTTTTTTATCATAACCACTTTTTGGAAATCTCACGACCACTTTACATCTAATGATGTTGGTATGGAGATAATCAGAGCACTCCGTGATAAGATGTTTGTTGATAAGCTAGCACGCATCATTAAAAGTACCATTGTCCACCTCCAGATAACCACTAAATGATTAAATCAACATGAACATGTCTACTGATGAAAGGGTGTGCTCCATAAAGTGTTGTACTGTGAATATAAGTTGTTCTCTCTAGTGAAACCCCAACATAATGACAGATTATAAACTCTTTTTAGGTTTGAACCTATGTCACAAGGTTCAGGTTTGAGTTCCGGTTCAACGACCTTTAAGTTCGATTTGGGTTTGAATTTTTTGATGAAGTTCGGATGAACTTTGACATTGGGTTCATCTATATATATTATGAATTATTAAAAAACATTTAAAATAAGCATCAATTAACATAATTAAAAAAATTAAAAATAAACATCCATCTACACACATGTATATATATTACGAATTTTTAAAAAGAAAATTAAAAATAAACATCAATTAACATATATAATTAGGAATTCAAAAAAATTAAAACTAAACATCCATTGCTTGGTGGATGGGGTTGAGGGCTGAGGCTCCAATCGTGGCTTTGCCTCTAATATCTGAATAACTAATATATGAATAACGCAGTGGCTAGGAGTTAACAACACCGTAGCTCTGCCTCCTATTCAGATTACCCAACAGTTGTGTCACAAGGTTCGCTTCAAACTTCAAACTACCAACCAACAACCGTAAGTCTATTAACCAGCACAAAAATTGCTAATTGCAACTTAGGCACTCTTTAAGACCTCACGGAAATGACAGATCGGTGCTTGGGAGTGTGTTTATTGTTGGGTTGACTTGTCGAAGTGGATGAGAACTTTAAGTCGACACGCTTTTCGAAAAGGTGAAAAAACCGTCAAAAAATGTGCCTAAACTAGTCATTGAGGTTCTATTTTATGAGGTTCAGTGAACCTCATGGCTGAACTGGGTCTTTTTCAGGTTTGGTATGAGGTTCGACCATCAGGTTCGTCGAACCTCAACGAAATTTGCAATTTTTTTTATGTTCACTGAACTTCGAACTTAGAGGTTTAGGTTCGACAAACGTTGTGACATAGGTTTGAACTCAGGGAACACCACTGAATGACCAATTATATGATTAATACTTCATCAAACCTTAGGAAAAGGCTTGATTGTCAATAATATGTGTACTACCCCACTTTTCTAACTCATACTTGAGAAATATTACATTAGAAAGGTACTAACATCTTTCATTACACATCCCCCCTAGGCAATGTTTAGCAAATGTCAAAACATCAAGTCATATCACATATGGAAATCGAAAATCGTACCAAGGAAAAACGTACTCCTTCAACACATTGACACCAAAGGAAAAGGCGATATGAGAAACGTGTTAACTCCATCTAGCATCAAGTATGTCCCCACCACACATTCAACCAAAAGGGACCATGAAAAATGTGCCATGAAGGAGGGTGCTCCAAAGAATCTAGAAGATTGACATTTAATGATCAATCTCCAAGTGTAAACAAAGGCCAAAGGAGTTAGGGCGTTTGAGCATTAGCCCTTTATGTGTCATAACCCTAGTGAAATCAAAGTTAATCATCCTCAAAGCTAGCGCTCCACAAGGGTTTGATAAATGTGTCAAGACAAAGTATCCCATGTGTGAAATGCCTTTAAAACCTTTAAGGTGTTCCAACCAAGTGTTAAAATTTCCAATCCTTAGGTGACTACTATCCTAATATTCTCAACTAAACAAAACTTGCTATTCAATTGTGTTACCAACTTTTTTGTACCATAGTTGGGTTACCTGAGGAGCCGCCGGTTGACAGACTTGTTCAAAGTCTGATTCCAGTGTACCAGTTGATCCGTCTTCATGTCTAGCCAATATTGGCTAGCCAGTTTTTGATTTGAATAATTTTGACCATGGTCCCGCGGGGTTTGTAATAAAATGTGCTAGTAGGGTATTTTTGAGTGGTTCGGTCTCCTGAGACGTAAAATCTCAAATAAGGTATTCTAGGGAGTTTTTTGCCTCTGACAATTATGCTTTGCCTTCAGCCAAGTATAATTGACGAGGTTTTCTCCCACTTCCTCCAAAGCTGGAATGCCTGATGTTGAATTCTGGGCCTTGGGGGGTTATTAGAGCTCAACTGAGTGTTATAAACCTACTAGGTATTATTTAGGTAGATCATGGCCATGTCCTAAGTCATCTGGACATATAAATTTTTTTTGAAAAAATCTTTTTCGAACGAGGAAAAAATTATTTTTAAAGTTTTTTAAATTTTAATTATTTTCCTAAGTTTTTGGGTTAATTTTTTCATAAATTAAATGGAAAATACCTGTTTGTAATAAATCGGTCATCCGGACTCAGAATTCAATGATTGAAGGCTCTAACCTTAAGCCAAAAATCATTCTTGACCGTCCAGCCTGTCAGAGCCAACTTTCGGATCATCGATCGGACACATAATGCCTTCTTTCTCAAAAAAGTCAGTTTTGAGGAAAAAAATGAATTTTTATTAAAAATTGATTATTTTGGAGAAAATTAAAACGCTCCAAATTAATCCAAATTCGGCGAAATAAAAGGCTAAATGACATCTCATCGAGCACTTATGATGTTTGGAGTTGTCATAACTCAGCTTCAGTGAGCATTAAGTGAGCAATTAATTTATTATCAGTTAGCCGCTTTGTCATCTCCAGCTAAAGAATGAGATGGAGAGCACTCATTGGTCCGGTGATTTGATTGAGGTGAAGACTGAAGCTTGCACCATCAGTGGGCTTCCCAAACTTAGCACAGGCTCCAGCTAGACCTAAAAGATGGGCTTACCTACATCCAGACGCCTCCTTTACCTATTCACGCCCCTCTCTCCTCATGAGGGTGTCATCACACGTGTGGGCTCAGGCTAGGCTTGGTTTCAATGCTCAGGGTTGGAGTGGGGGTGCCTTGCCTAGGTGGAGGCCTCCCCTCAATCCCAACTCTTCAATTTAGGTTTGGCTTCTCCGTTTGATGTCTAGGCTGGTTAGGCTATGAGGTTTGGTTTTAGGGTTTTAGCACTCTCTCATTGTATAAATAGAGGCTCCTTTAGCTCTATTCGGGTGGATGATTGATGCAAATAACCTCTGGTGAATTATTGTAATACTTGTTGCTCTTATGCAACCATTTTGAATAAAGAAAGACTTTGGAGGCTCATGTGGTGTGGATTCCGGATTCATATGCTTTGATTAATGAGGTGATACAATTTCAATTGTGCTTTTGTTTGTTAATCTGTGGGTAATTCTAAATGCTTTAGAGGGCTTATATAAGCACATAAGAGTAGATATTTGTAGTTTCAAGTTATCTATTTACTTATTTACTTTCCGAAATCTATAAGAGCATTGTCTTATTCAGTTATATCTCATGCTTTTCTTGATTCAGAGTAGTAAATAGTACATGTTCTAATCCCCTTTTTTGGCAAGCGTACAAGTCTTTTGATTGCAGATCACCCCATTGCACCGAGTAAAAGGTTGAGCTAAGTTGCATCTCCTTTTCATGGAGTCAAGCACAGGTTTCTGGCAGCTGCATACTGATTGAGATCTAGGGTGGTTTCATAGATTCGAAGATCCAAGTGGTTCCATCTCTTATATTCACCCCTAAGAAACAAAATTCTACTTTCCGGTTACTTTGATTCTCTGTTTTATAACAAGTAGATCTAAGCATCAAATCTCATCTTTATATCTCTTGTTGTGTAGATCTAAGAATTTCCTTTGTTAAAAGCTTATCTCACGAAGGTTTAGATCTAGTTTTGTTTAGTACTTGAAGTATCATAAAAGTCTCATCTTTTGCACAAGTATTAAATTGTAATTTCTTAGTGTATGGTATTGTCTAATCCATCATTTTGCAGGAAAGAAGCTTGCTGGTTTCTCACTTTTCATGACAGGTTAAGCGGGAAAGTTGGTAAAAATTTAAAGAATTAAGTTGCAAAAAACCTTCTTTTGTTCCTCTCCTTCAACCCCTTTCTACAAGTTACTTTTCGTTGCCCTTTTTACCTCTTCTTCATCGCTGCCCCGTTATTACTCTCTTTTATCTTCCATTTTTCTTCTTTTTGGACAGCCCTAGTATGCCCTAGTCTTTCTTCCTTTTTGGCCTCTTTTTGCCCTAGTTTTTGGGCCTTCTTCAACCTTGTTATTGGCCTTTCTGGCCACTTTTTGCTCGCTGTCCTGTTTTGTATTTTTTATGACAGCCATTTGTTTTCTCTTTCGCTGCCTCGTTTTCTTTGATTTTTACTATCCTTTAGCTTCTTAGTTGGCTGCCATATTCTTCCCTTTCTTTGGTTTTGACCTTCTCTTGGTTTTCTTGCCTTCTCTCCCTCATCTTTTTTTGTTTCAGCCCTCTTTTCCTTTGTTCTTTTGGCTCTCTTTCAATCTTCTTCTCTCTTCCCTTTTCACAGGTTTCAGAAAGATCTTCAAGCAAAAGTCAAAAGCACTCTCCTTTGTTACAAGTTATAATATTAGTAGAGCTGTTTTGCTTTCATCTGAAAAGTCCTTTCAAGGATTAAAATCCTTAAGGCACATTGTATAAATTTTAATAAAGATGTTTTGTTTGAGTGGGGTTTTTAAGTCCCCACTCTCATCCTCCCCCATTTGGGGAGGATTGTGTTGTGTCCATTTTTTACATTCTTAGGTTAGATGTTTTTTGTCTCATTATAATTACATCTTTTTCTCAAAATTTTAATTGATAATCTATCACACCTAATGCATTGAATAAATTGATTACTTCAAGTTCCAATTGTTTATCTTTCTAAGTGAATCAATTGCTTAAATCTCTTGAATCTCACCATAAGGTGGATCAAGAGTGCTCTCTATCGGAGAGTTTAATCAACCAATTTCATCTTGTGCTTGTTTAATCAATTAATTCCTAAGTAATACTCTTGAACTTTCAGAAACACAAGTCAAGAGCACTCTTTATCGGAGAGCATCTCTAGCATTGCATCATCCTTGTATTAGTCTCATATAGATTAGATAAGACTCTTGAACCTTCGTCATAAGACAAGGTCAAGAGCGTTCTCTGTCGGAGAGTCTAATTAATTAAACTACTAAAACCTTCAACACACACACTCCTTTATTTAATTAACTCCTTCCCCTCCTTGCCGGAGTATGCTCTGACCGATCCCAGATCGAAATACCTAAAAACGACACTGGATCTTTAAACCCTACAAGAGTAACTTAATTAAAACTTTTTCCCCATAACCAACGCATCGACGTTGTTTCGTTTAAATACCGAGGCATGTGGGCAAATACCAAGTGTGGGCGCCGGGCTACCCAATCTGGGCACAGGTAGTTAAGTTATTGAACACTTACCTGTGATCCCAGACAGGTCCGTCATGTTTTCAAACGGAGCCACTGAAGGTATTTCTGGTTAGGACATCCAGCTACCGTACGCAAAGATCACCAATAAATTTTTTTTAAAACCTACCAAGAGCACTTGCAAAGCCTAACATTCACTGGCATCATTTTTGGATTCACATCATATTTACACTCGAAGCATCTTTGATAAGTTGACTCCATAGGCACTGGTTCTATCTTTTACGCACTATTGATAATCTGGGCCATTTGTCCATTGGATGTTTTGATTATAAGTTATATCTGTGAATGTTTTATCATTTCGTGAGTTCTCAAATTATTGTCTATCTTTTAATTCTTGTGATAGCAACGTGGATTGCTTTGTCTTGTGTTTAGAATTCATAATAAACAAACATATTTCATCATAACAACTCCTAAACAACACCCATCCGCATCCAAAACATCTAAAACTTAACTTAAACATTGAGCCATAGAAAACTCTTTGTTAGGGACTACCCCCCTTGGCTTTGTTAGGAGTTAGCCTAAACGGAGGAGCTAAGAGTAGGTGACAGTATCTAGCTCTGTGCTTGCCCCCAAGGTCACACCTCTCCCACTTTTTCAAGTGAGGAGACAACTTTCGGAAGATTTCTGCTGCTAGTGTGCAATCGGCAGACCACAAATTGTAAATATTAAATTCTTTCACATAACAGTGGTCAGACATATAGTTGGAAAGTACACAACGGAAGCAAAACACAATACATAGATAATTTACTCCTTCAAATCATCCTTTCATTAACAATTCAAAGCTTACAAGGAACCCTCCAACTAAATAAAAACATATCTACACACTTAACGACGAAAATTTGGTTGCCAAAACTTAGAAAATATTGCTTCTTGTTGTACAGGTCATTTGCTACGATTGTACAGAGATGTCCTATATGGAGTTGCACACTTCTCTATGCTTGGTTGCTGGACTTTGCTCTTTTCAGATGCTGTTTGGAGTCAGATATCATCGTCTTAGGGTGGAAATGGATCACTAGATCGGTTGATCATACAGGATCTACCAGGTATGTCACCTTAGAAAGGTTGATACTGAGGAACACTTCATCGTTTGTTTCCCGACCTACTATGAGATTCGTGGGTGGTTCCATTATCTTTTGAGGGACCTTCTTAGGGAGTTCCAGACTCTAACCAGTTTCTTCAGGGATATCGATTAGAGATGTCTAGTCTTATACTTGCAGGAAGCCCTTTGAGTTTGCTCCTTGTCCTCCAACGACATTCACATCCTGGATCACCCTCCACTTAGTGAATTGCTTCCTTTTTGCCAATGCTCCCTTCTTTAAGGGGCACTGAGAGATAAACAGATGGTGGTACTACTTCCAACATAAAATCACATAGGACGTAGAAGACCACCTCCAATTCTGCCAGACATTAGTGGCGCGATTAGTCCTTTTCCCTTACCAACAGGCAAATGATTTCATCCAGGTCACAATAGCAAGCTCCCCGCTCTAGGCAGTGACACATTACCCATTATAGCTCCTCTTCTAGATCTTCCTCTAGATAGAGTACAATTTTGAGATTCCTTCATTCGCCTTCGAATGTTGGGACAGATTTACCACTTTTGTATCATAGATTCTAAATCTTTTTACTTTGTACATTTCTCTTCCAGATTGAGTCTCCATCTCTGGAGTTAGCTCTTTTTGGTTTTTAGGTTAGAGCCATACTTGTCGAATCTAACCTGTTTATAGGAGATGCCTTAGTGCTTGTTGCTACCTTTCATGCACCTAGGGGTTAGCGTGGTAGAAATCTTCAAGTCACTGAGTGCGTCCTTGGGTGCAAGTCTCGATTTATTGATGTCACCTGATCTTGACTCCTCTGGCTAACTCCTAACGAAGCCAAGGGGGGTAGTCCCTAGAAAAGAGTTGCTAAGGCTCTTATTAGTTCTTAGTTATGGATGGGAATGTTTTTAGGAATTTGAAATGAATTATTGAAACAAGAGTTGCAAAGAATTAAATAACTTCTATTAGAAAGTGGCAACACGGAAGGTCTTTTAGCATTGCATGTGTCCTTGCATGCTAGGAAGACATTAAACAAGAAGCCAAATATATTTAATGTGATTTTCCTGATTTTGGACTTAGGAAAATACATTAATAATTCTAATTTGATTTTGACTTAATGGAATCACTTTTATAAAGTGAAAAGTGAAATAATTTAAGTGATGGCTAATCTAATCTTGGCCATTGATCTCACCGGAGGATCACATCCATTGAACCATAGTGAGGGTTAGGGTTTTCGCTTAGCCATTGAGCTAAAAGGAGATTTGGCAAAGATGACACATACACAGGAGAGATACATACAGAGAGAAGTCAGAAGGAGAAGTTTGTTGAGAAGACGGAGGGACATTCACCTAGAGGATTCGTCGGAGTATCAGGTTGAGCAGGGACCGTACAGATCATGCAAAGGAGGAGGACCGTACACAACAAAATGGCAGTACAACTATCATACGGATTTCGTATTGCTGACGTCAGCATCGTAAGGATTTCGTACAACTGGGCCGTACTGTTGACGCAAGGGCCATACAACTGCGCAGGGTGGCCGTACCTTGTCGCTGGGTTGCTCGATTTAGCAGAGGTTTCATTTCGCCAGGCTGGGTGAATTTATTTGCTGGTTGTAATAGTTCCATATCTTCTTAATATAAATTTCATATTTGACTGCTGCACTGTTTTTCCCATCTTGGTTTTTATCTGGGGGTTTCTATACCCAAAATATTGTGTCGATATCTATGCGATGTTGTGGATGTTTCTCAGTGTTTACTTTTCGCTGCAATACTAGTAAAAGAAATTCATGTGTGCTTTTCAGTAACAAATCAAATATACTGTTTAGCCCTAGTTTGAATTTTAAAGGAAAATTTCCATGGTATCATAGCTCAGTTGAGCTAAATTTGAGAGACTAACAACAATATTGATAGATCAGGTGCAGATTTATTGAAGACATAAACCTAGAGTTCAGATCTAGGGTTTGATAGGTACACTTCACTATGGCCGTACAATTGAGAGTTGAGGATAGACTTCAAGGGGATCAAAACTTTCCTACTTGGAAAGAAGGGATCACAAGGATCCTGGATGTCAGTGATGTAGAGGAGCACAGTTAATCCACAAAGGTTGCGCCCAATGATCCGACAGAGTTGGTAACTTGGAAGAAGTTAGACTCTAGAGCTATGTTGATCATCTTGGATCGGGTGAAGGACCACATAGTCCTCACCTTTCCAAGAAGATGACCACATTGGAAATGTGGAAGGCTTTGGAAGGACTTTACCAGAGCAAGAAAGAAAATCGAAAGATGGTGCTACAAGAGAGGATGCGCAGTACCAGGATGGCCAAGGGTGAAGGAGTGGTGCCTTACCTCACAATGCTCACACAGATCAGAGACAAGCTTGGAGCTGTAGGCTTTAAGACTGAGGATGAGGAGCTAGTTTGGATAGCCCTCAATGGCATTTCTAAGCCATGGGACACCTTTGTCAAAGGTGTTGTGGCTAGGGAGAAGCTCCTTGATTGGCAGAGATTGTGGGATGACTTTGTGTAGGAGGAGACTTGCATGGGTCAAGGTTCAGGCTCATCCAACAGTGCCCCACAGATTGTGAATGAGGAGTCTCTAGCCCTGACAGGGAAGAGAAAGGATAAGGAAAAGAAAAAGAAGGGTGGTAAGAAGAACCTTGACATGTCCAAAGTCAAGTGTTTTATCCGCCACAAGCAAGGACACTTTTCCTCCCAGTGCTAGCCAGTAAGAGAAGAATAATACCCAGATGGCTGGTTCTGCAGAGGTGGAGGAGTTCAGCAGAAAGTTTGATGAGGAGTTTTGTTTGATAGCTTGCATGGCAAGCACCACATGCAACATTAGTTGGTACATCGACAGTGAAGCATCTAGTCATATGACTGGACATAAAATATTATTCAAGAACTTGCAGGAGGGTGGAACAGGTATCTACGTTGAGATGGGTGATGATGTGTGGTATCAGGCACAGGGAGTTGGCACTGTTTCATTTCAGAGGGAGTTTGGAAAACTCCTCAGCTTTGCTGCTGTGTTATATGTTCCAGGGTTGACCAAGAACTTCATATCCGTTTCCCCTCTGGAGGACAAGGGATTTTAGGTGAAGTTTCGAGACCATAGAGTGTATATTAGGCCCAAGTGGTCAGACAGGAGTTTGGATCGGGTTATTGGGATCAAGAGCGGGAAGGTGTATAAACTACACTTCAACAGGATAGTATACTTTGTTGAATGCTGCAAGTCTAATTATATCATTCCATATTTTCATCAAAGTACTACTACTACTTACCCCACGACTTGCCAAGTTACCCAAAAGGGGAAAGAGATGCGTGGTAGATCTAATTAGATAACTTGTTTTTTTGTCTTTTTCATTTCAAGTTTATTTCACTTTAAACATAACTAAAATCAACCCCTCCTTGCTTTCTCGATTGAGGTTCACTTGAACTGAAAGAGACTCTGGGAGGTCATTTTTCGTTTTTTTAACTAACAGAACAAGTTCTTAAAATCCTTAAAATTTACTGAGTCTCCGTTGTGTATGCTCTGCATAGCTACGGTTCGACCGATCAGTTGGCTGCATCAAAAGCAATGTGGGTGACTAGCATAATTAGTTTTCACATCTCAAATTAACATCCCTAGGCGAAAATCCAACACCTCGATTTGATCCGTTGCAGTGACAAAGTCCACAAAGGAAGCGGGAACAACTGGGTAGTGACATTGAGACACTGTTAGGCTACACCTTTGTTGGTGTAGTGTTGAAAGAGTCTCAGAGACTCCAACTAGCCCACATATTCCTTGCGGGGAGCCGCATCGGATAAAGGTTTTGGACATACTCCTTGTACCTTTGGGTATATTTGGAGTTCCCTTCCTCCTAAGTTAATTCAGTAATTTTTCTTGTTAACTTAAAACTTACCAAGAGACGGTTGCAAAACATCTACTTCAACATTTTTTAGCACGCACAATCTTACGTCTCCATTTTTAACTGGGCACTGGTCTTTTATTTCTATTTGTATGATTTATGAGTTGAGTAATTTTATAATTCCTTGTGCTATTTTATGCTGTTGTAATCAGTTTATCTTTCAAATCTCTTGTTTTCCATTATTGATTAAAAACTCATAAAAAACTTACTCATCCAAATCCATCACCACTAAAGCCTAATCAACCTTAGCAACTAATAGGGTCTACCCCCCTTGGCTTTGTTAGGAGTTGGACTAAATTGAGGAGTCAAGAACAAGGTGACAACCTTGACTCGAGACTTGCCCCTAAGGACACATCGAGTGGCTTGAAGATTTCTGCCACGTCCTCCCCCAGGTGTGTGAAAGGACACATCGAGTGGCTTGAAGATTTCTGCCACGTCCTCCCCCAGGTGTGTGAAAGGCGGCAACATAGAGCATAGCTACAACTGTGGATCTACTTCCTGTTAGTTTCCCTTGATATTGTCGTGGCGGGGAGAGTTGTGCTTTCCATCGGGTGTCATTCCATTAGTCTTCAGAGCAAGTATTACTGCCATCATTACATTGCATATGTTTATCATGTTGTATCCAAAGAAAGTGAATTGAAATGAAAGTGAAAGTATCCCTGATGAAAGCTGTAAATAGTTGTGCTTCTTAGCACACGTAAAATCATAATAGGGTCAATATATGAAAAGGGCCTATAAAAGCATATGAAAAACAAATGCCAAATCTAGATGACTATTGACCAAGTGAAATAAATGTAATGATTATTCCTCATAGAGCCTAAGGGATGGCATGTGAGATGGAGTAAGGCACAACTGATTCTAACTGTCCCCCTGAACCTCATCGCATTACAATCACCTGTGTACTCAACAGAGGGGTTCTAGAAAGGATCCTAAGGCAGGCTTGGATGTGAGCTGTAGATTACTTGTTAGAGTCTAGTGGTGGTTGCATAAGCATTCTATCCCATCTGTGGGACACTGCCTTCCCTCATTGTTTTCCAGCATACTTATGTCACTGTGGTCCCTGTATCCCCTGTTTATCCAAAGGGTCATATTGTCAAAGTCTACAAGTCATTCCCTTATACCGTAAGCCTTGTTTTGATCACCTCACTCATGGCTAACAAGGTGACCAAGTTTGTAAGTGTGCATACATTGGAAGCTTTTTGAGAAGGTAATGAAACTGCCTTAACTTAGCTTGACTTCTTCGATATTTTATGATTGATCACTGTGGCAATGTTACTTATTGTTTTAGTTGGTCTACTAACATAAAAAATGGAGCATTCTTTCATCCCTTGATGCTTACAGGTTCTCACAGCTTCAGTTCTGCCAGTATTTGACCAGTTTGACTTGGTTCACCTAGTTTGACAAGCCAAATGTAGGGTCCCAGGGACTTTGGATTCAAACGTGCGATTTTTGTTTCTTAGTGTCCATTTGGATCTCATACATGAATCCATGCTTCAGTTGGCCATGATACGCCCTTGTCAGTGAGTTTTTTATTTATTATCATTTATTAGGGCCCCGTTTTTATTGTTTGGGCATGGATTGAGCTACACAGTGGATATTTGATGGATTTTGGTGGTTCTTGTGGTCACCATCAGTGGATTTGAGGTCTCTGATCACATTGGCACAATTGGTTTGAGCATTCGGGAAAGGAAAATGGCCAGTTTCAGCAGATTACAGCTTTGACCATATATACCAACAAACACTTAAAAAATTAAAGTGACCATTGACGTAGCAAACATAATCAAAGTGGCTAATGTTGGGGTAGCTTGTGATGTGGGTTGATATTATGGTATTGTACTATGCTTTGAGCTTATATTATGTGGTTATTATGAGATTTGGGGTCCACAACTTATTGTTTCTCCTAGGGAGGGTGAATTTGCTCCATGGGGGTGTTTTCAACTTGTAGTTTCAATGTATTAATACATAAACATTGTAAAAGATGGTGCCTTAGGGAGACACAGGTCCCTAGGCGCCCCCTTTCCTCATGTACTTCATGTTTTATCACATTATTATGTTGCTCTACTAGGGCGTGTGGAGGAGTTTGCTCCTCCTCATGTGGTTTGCTCATTACTATTTTGAGAAATGATCTTAGCCATTGATTTGTGATTGAGATGACTCAATCATAGCCCTTCATCATTTTGGCTAGGGATTTTGGAAACCATCTCTCTATTTAAGAGATTGAGCTCATTGTAATGGACTTTTGGCTCTAGACTGGATACAAGAGAGATTTTGATCTTGCCTCTACCTATTGATCATTTATGAATGCTTGGATTGATAGTGATTTGCATATGATCCTTGCTCTAGTGTTTATTCTCTATACTTGGCATCATTTCATAGTTGATTTGCAGGAAAAAAAAAGTCATTTTCAACAGAGCGATTTGAGGAGAAATGCCCATCCTCGCTTGGTTTTGATTTGGAAAAGGAGGGAGTTGATCTGGTGTCATTTTGTTATCATTTTCATAAGAGTCCTCTTTGGTTTGTTTTGTATGCAAAAGCTATGTGTTTTTGCTCAGCATTATTTCCATAGTGTTCTCACTTGGTTTTTGCTGGTAGGGGCGCACTTGGAGCGTTGGTAGAGCAATTTCACTTGTGGAGAAAGGAACTACTTAGCGGGGAAGCCGAGATCATCATTTATCCATTTGACAATCCTTGATCTATCAGGTATGCTATCGGTCTCTTTCACATTCTTTCTTTCCATTTGTCATCATACACTAAAAATAAATTAAAACCCTCATTTTTCACTTCTCAAGTTTTAAGTGTCAAATATTTTAGAGCTTTAAAACCCAAGTTAGTTTTGGCCTTAGAACCCTAGGTACTGTTATCAGCTAAGTTGTACTTAGTTGGATTTCAAGTGAGCCGCCAATGTTTAAACAAGGATACTTGTTCATGATCAGAGTTCAAAATTCCATCAGGCCTTCTTGTCCCTTTTATTTTTTGTACAACATGTTCATACTGTTATCCACTAAGTTGTACTTAGGAGATTTTTCAAGTGAGACACCAAGGATCGGAACAAATCAATTGTTCCTACTTAGTGCTCAGGAAATTCCATAGTTTCATCAGGGCCAATTGTGGTCCCTTTTTCGCATGTTCACACCTCCTTGAGGGAATTGTAGTAAATGATATAGCATGATGGTTTCTTATGTAAAAGGCTTGGCCTTCTTGGGACTTGGTCATCAAAGTCATCATCCTTGAGTGTTTTTTCCCTCGTTAATCATATGACGCTTTTTTAAGTGATATAATTTTCAAGTTTTTCACTCAAAATCTTCCAAAGTTGGGATGGTGAAGTTGGTGATTATTCCTTAGGAGGGTTAAAGCCTAGGTTCTATGTATTATACCATGCTAGTCATATTCCTAAAGTTTCATGGACATGCGCTAAGTCTTCCCTAGATTTTTTAATTTTCAGTTTTTTATTAAAATCATCGATAAGGTGTATTTTAATTGAAAATTTTCAAAAGGTCATAAAAGTGGGCCTAGGGAGCCAAATTTGCCATGGGGGTGTGTTACCTACTAAGTTGTACTTAGTTGGTGGTATCAAGTGAGCCGGATGAAATGAACAAGCTTCATTGTTCATTTTTTAAAGTTCAGAGGTCAGCCAAACCTCTTCCGGGATTTTTTTTAAAATTTTCTTGTACCACACGTTCATACCCCCTTGGGGAATTGTAATAAAATGTTTTAGCATGGTGGTGTATGTAAAAGACTTGGTCTCCTAGACTTATATATCAATCCGACTAGCCCAGAGTGTTTTTTCCCTTGGAGATTATTTGTTGTTGAATAAACGACTAATAGTTTATGAGTTTTTCACTCACACCTCCAAAGTTGTGGTGGTCCTCTTGGTATCTAAGCCTAGGTGGTTATTAGAGTCTATATGTTTATAAACATGTTAGGCATTAATATTGAGTCATATGGACATGTGTTAGGTCCTCCTAGGTTTATTTTTAAGTTTTGGTAAAATATATATATATATATATATATATTTTCTGTAAACTTAGGCTATTTTTTAATGGTCCAATTGGAAAAACTGGAAATGTAAAAGAAGTGTGGTCAGGGATCGGATTTTGCCATGGGGGTTCTTGTTTTCTAACTCAAAGCACCCATTTAACCCAGAAACCCACTTTTCCTAAGTTTAAAGTGATAAATTTATCACTTGAGTAAAAAATCTCCAAAAAGTCAAGTTTATTAGTTAAAAATAGAAATAATTAATAAATGGAGAATATTCTCATTTTCCTAAATTAGTGGAAAATGCATCGATTTGACTGAAATCAGTTTCATCATCTCTCTATACCAAAGGCGAGTTAGATCGATGCTTAAGAGGAGTTGTCCCAGTTGGTGAAGGAGTCAGAGAGCTCACGCAGACTGGGAGGTTGTGCCCCCTCTCTCTCCTCCCACACATGTGGGTGATTTGGCACTTGCTAAGTGGGTTGGTACGGTTTGGTGAGAGGTGGCAATCATGTCTTCAGTTTCACTCTTGTTAAGCTCAGTTTAGGTTCAGATCACCTCTGATAATCTCAACTTCAACCCCACTCTCTCTCTCAGTAAAGCATGCGCCCCTCTTGGCCAGTCTGGCTATAAAATAAAGCTGCTTTCTCTCATTCAAGCTAGTTAGAGTTGTGGGATAAAGGCTTGCTATTGTTGTAATATTGCATTGATCATTTATTGTTGGAATAAAGAGAAGCTTTGGAGGCTAAATTGTGGAGTGTTTTCATGTGTGGAGTACCACTATCACGCTGCTTTTGAGGTGAACTGTTATTTTTTCAATTTTTTGCTTCAATTTCTGTCTGCATGAATGATTCTTTGAATCATAGGACTAGATCATTGTAAGTAAGGTTACTTACTTCTATTTTGTTCTATATGCTCAATGGGTTAAGATTTACATGTTAAATAAGATTATTTCTTATGTTATGTTATCTTTTTGCATATGTATCTTAAGATCTAATGAGGTTGTCTGCATGATTGTTCTCCTAGCTTTCAGCTTGCCGTGATTGGAAGAGTTGTGGATCTAGTTTGATTCCATTGAATTTGCATTGAAATTGCGAAGATTGTGTTCCTCTGCGCTCCACTAACAGGTTTCCTCTACAAATCTTTCCTGCAACAAGCACTCTCTCTCCTCTTCCTCAAAAATTAAATTTTTTCAAATTGGTTACCGTTTATTATCTTATTGCTTAAATCTATTTTGCAAAGTAAAATCGTTTATAGATTTAATTAATAAGATCTTGTTAGCTTAGATCTCAGTTATTGCATGCAAATTTCCATTTAAAAGAGATCTAGCTTAAATCACCTTTTTTGCAAGCATTACAAAGAAAATATTTAGCTTGTTTAAAGGTTGTCTTCTTTCAAGGTTTAAAGAGATAAATTTAGCATCTAAGTGCACTTTGTATTGGCTGCTCAAAAGGCAAGCCAAGATCCCAAGGAAAGCTTGCTTTCCTTGGTTATTTTATTGCATTTTTCATTAGTTTAACTTAGTATATTTTTTGGTTTTTTTTTCTTGGGTTGTCCAAAGACACTTCCAAAGTGGTTTTGAGCACTTTAATTGACATTTGCTTGCTGGTTTTTAGCAGGTCCATAAAAAAGGAGGAGGAAACTCTACCTGATTTTCAAGTTTTTGGCCATTTGGAGCTTCCCAGGGGTTCCTCCTACTTTCGAGTTTCCGTTTCTATTTTTTTGTAAGCCTTTGGATCCCAGATAACAAGGACCAAAGAGCACTTCTAATAAGATTGTAACCGCGATAAATAAAAAGATCTCGAGTTGGCTCTTTAGAGCCCACTCCCCATCTCCCTCAGGGGGGATGTTGCTGCCTTACACACACCTAGGGGGGAACGCAGCAGGAATATTCAAGTTGCTTGGTGTGTCCTTGGGTGCAAGTCTCGAGTCAGGTACTATCACCTGCTTCTAACTCCTTCGTTTAGGCCACTCTTAACGGAGCCAAGGGGGGTAGTCCTTACGAAAGAGTTTTTAAGGCTCTTGAAGTTTATTAGTTATAGATGAAATGGTTGTTAGGAGTTGTTTTTAGAATTTAATAATATTTAAATCAAGTACTGCAAAAATTGAAATAATATAACTCAACATCATAAATTGGCATTCATAATAGATTTGAATGAAGCAGAATAAAAGATTGATACAATATAAACTAGTGCCAAAATGGAGTCAAAGTAAATAAGTGTTGCTGAAAATGAGAAATGTTTTGCAATGTACTTGGTCAGTTTTAATCTTATTCAGTGATGAGTGAGTTAAGGGGAAATGAGATTCCTGATATACCGTGAGGTATTGGGAATATGTCTAGATTTCGAGAAAAGTGGCTCCGCACAGAAAAATGTGGGCTAGATGGAGTCGTGGGGGTGTTCAACACTACACCAACAAGGATGCTGCCTAACGGGACCCCACGGTCGCTTTCTAGTTGTTCTTGTTTTCCTTGAAAAATTTGCCCACTTTCTTCAAGTTCGTTACGTCGGATTTTTGTAATGTTTGAGGGTTGTAGATTTTATTAATGTGAATTGATTAATTAGATGTGAGGGATTAATGAATGCACGATACCGCTTTTGATATCCCCAAGTGTTAGACTAAGCCACGAGGGGTAGAGCATACACGGTAAAGGCAAATGTTTGTTCCGATTTAATGAGTAGTGAATGTACTAATCTATACAATCCTTCAAGGACGGATTGTGTGTCTGTGTTGCATTAAAGTAAACATGCAAAAAATATGAGTTGTTCTAATTACTACTACCAAGAATCTCTTTCCGGCTTAGATGTCGTATTCGGGAAAGCAAGGCTGGGTAAGTATTTGGATACTTTAAAATAAATTATAAACTTGAAAGAAATAATTATTGATCTAGAATGACTAAAGCTAACCTACATAAAACAATCACACCACTTCAAGTACTGATACGGGCTTCCCTCAAATGGGGGAAGAGGGGTGTGGGAGCCGTAATTCCACTTGCTTTTTATTAACTTGTATTACAATCTTTTCTTTTGGGAAAGCTTTTTGTCCTTTGAAAATTCTCTCTCCTCTTCCTCAAAAATTAAATTTTTTCAAATTGGTTACCGTTTATTATCTTATTGCTTAAATCTATTTTGCAAAGTAAAATCGTTTATAGATTTAATTAATAAGATCTTGTTAGCTTAGATCTCAGTTATTGCATGCAAATTTCCATTTAAAAGAGATCTAGCTTAAATCACCTTTTTTGCAAGCATTACAAAGAAAATATTTAGCTTGTTTAAAGGTAGTCTTCTTTCAAGGTTTAAAGAGATAAATTTAGCATCTAAGTGCACTTTGTATTGGCTGCTCAAAAGGCAAGCCAAGATCCCAAGGAAAGCTTGCTTTCCTTGGTTATTTTATTGCATTTTTCATTAGTTTAACTTAGTATATTTTTTGGTTTTTTTTTTGGGTTGTCCAAAGACACTTCCAAAGTGGTTTTGAGCACTTTAATTGACATTTGCTTGCTGGTTTTTAGCAGGTCCATAAAAAGGAGGAGGAAAATCTACCTGATTTTCAAGTTTTTGGCCATCCGGAGCTTCCCAGGGGTTCCTCCTACTTTCGAGTTTCCGTTTCTATTTTTTTGTAAGCCTTTGGATCCCAGATAACAAGGACCAAAGAGCACTTCTAATAAGATTGTAACCGCGATAAATAAAAAGATCTCGAGTTGGCTCTTCAGAGCCCACTCCCCATCTCCCTCAGGGGGGATGTTGCTGCCTTACACACACCTAGGGGAGAACGCAGCAGGAATATTCAAGTTGCTTGGTGTGTCCTTGGGTGCAAGTCTCGAGTTAGGTACTATCACCTGCTTCTAACTCCTTCGTTTAGGCCACTCTTAACGGAGCCAAGGGGGGTAGTTCTTACGAAAGAGTTTTTAAGGCTCTTGAAGTTTATTAGTTATAGATGAAATGGTTGTTAGGAGTTGTTTTTAGAATTTGATAATATTTAAATCAAGTACTGCAAAAATTGAAATAATATAACTCAACATCATAAATTGGCATTCATAATAGATTTGAATGAAGCAGAATAAAAGATTGATACAATATAAACTAGTGCCAAAATGGAGTCAAAGTAAATAAGTGTTGCTGAAAATGAAAAATGTTTTGCAATGTACTTGGTCAGTTTTAATCTTATTCAGTGATGAGTGAGTTAAGGGGAAATGAGATTCCCGATATACCGTGAGGTATTGGGAATATGTCTAGATTTCGAGAAAAGTGGCTCCGCACAGAAAAATGTGGGCTAGATGGAGTCGTGGGGGTGTTCAACACTACACCAACAAGGATGCTGCCTAACGGGACCCCACGGTCGCTTTCTAGTTGTTCTTGTTTTCCTTGAAAAATTTGCCCACTTTCTTCAAGTTCGTTATGTCGGATTTTCGTAATGTTTGAGGGTTGTAGATTTTATTAATGTGAATTGATTAATTAGATGTGAGGGATTAATGAATGCACGATACCGCTTTTGATATCCCCAAGTGTTAGACTAAGCCGCTAGGGGTAGAGCATACACGGTAAAGGCAAATGTTTGTTCTGATTTAATGAGTAGTGAATGTACTAATCTATACAATCTTTCAAGGACGGATTGTGTGTCTGTGTTGCAATAAAGTAAACATGCAAAAAATATGAGTTGTTCTAATTACTACTACCAAGAATCTCTTTTCGGCTTAGATGTCGTATTCGGGAAAGCAAGGCTGGGTAAGTATTTGGATACTTTAAAATAAATTATAAACTTGAAGGAAACAATTATTGATCTAGAATGACTAAAGCTAACCTACATAAAACAATCACACCACTTCAAGTACTGATACGGGCTTCCCTCAAATGGGGGAAGAGGGGTGTGGGAGCCGTAATTCCACTTGCTTTTTATTAACTTGTATTACAATCTTTTCTTTTGGGAAAGCTTTTTGCCCTTTGAAAATAGGAGCAAAAAAGTTCACAAGTTTTTGAGAGAAAGGAAATGAAGAAAGGGGAAAAAGGATGGGGGTTTGGAAGAGTCTTTTCGAATGGTTCAAGCCTTCAAAGGGCCTTCTAATCGTCCTCCTTCCTACCAAATACACATAAAAACCAGCAAACTAAAAATGGAAGATTAGAGGATTAGTCCAATATTCACACTTACACTTCTTTAGTACTTGCGCATAATGGAAATGATTGAAACTTCAAAGTACTAAAGCAATTTATTTTTAGATCTAAGCCAAAAGATGGAACTTGAAGATTTAAGATCTAAACTAATGCAAGCAAAATTGAAAGATGAACTTGTTAGATATGATTTAACTTGCAATAAAAAGAAACCGAGAGGAAAATATTGTAATTGTTGTAGAAAGAAGGGAAACAACTGCTCAAGCCTTGAATCTTGTTAGAAAGCTTGGATATTTGACCGTAGATAACAAATAATGCTATGCTTTCATTCAACCAACAATCCAAAGCAAAGGACGATTCAACTTAGCTCAACCTTTAGCTCGGGAAAGACAACCAAACACTGATTAAGCTTGCACAAACCACATTAGATCTGGTACACCCCACAGTTAGAAAACCAAAAGATCATGAAATATAGCTGAATAAAGCATGAACTCGTAGATCTCTAATAGCAAAGAAGTAAATAGGCAAATTGAAAGCCTCAAATGCCTATCCTATGTGCTTTAAAGAGCCCTCTAAGCCAGATTATAATCTATGCAAAGCAAAATAAATGAACAATATTACCTGATACAGAAAATATCACATGCACAACTTGCCACAAGATCTTGAGCCTCCAAATCCTTCAATTTTATTAATACATAATAATGGACAATACAACATGAACAAAGGTTATTTGCTTTCGTCCATAATGAGGAAGAAGGCCTTGCTTTTATAGAGTTTACAAAGCCATGGGGGGTGCTACTACACTGGCAAAAGAAGTCCAGTTAAACTGAGTTGACCTGAGTTAAAGTGAGTGGAACTAGAGAGGCAAATGCCACCTCTCCTACCAAACTCTACCAACCCACTTGATGGCTGCCACATTACACACCCAACCACTCATGATCCTCATGGAGTTGGTGCCTTCTCCCTTACGCACTAGTCTTCATGGTGTCATCTCAAACATGCGACTGCTATGAAAGAAGTATAACCCAACCTTATAACATAACCAAAGGATTTAAATTTTAACATATTAAAGAGGGGTCCACCCTTAACATATCGCATACATGTTTGGTGCTTAGCGTAAACCATATTGGGTTGACGTCAGCTTCTATCCCACTCGCTTGCTTGGATAGACAAATAATACACCATGCTTACAACATACCCAAGGTTCAAATGATTTATGAAGAGGGGTCCATTCTCTTTACACATTAGCGCAACCTTCACCTTGGGTTTAGGGTAAGTACCCTAGTGGTTGACGTCACCACTATTTCAAATCAATTCATAAACATTTTTTTTATCCAAAGTTTATTTGCCTTCATGTGGAAGAGGGGTCGCATATCAATACAGACCACATGCCATGTCACTTTCTCACCATTTTTTTATTGATTTTTGACTTTTTAAATTTTTTTTTTGACTTTGGTGCACTTCGTCATAACTTAGCATTTTTTAGCCATTTTGTAGTATTTTCAGCGAAATAATGCCATACAGGACGATATAGTCACCTGAATCATGGGAAAAGTGGGTCTCGAGGTAAAGGAGGCGCTCTGACCTTGAAAACGAGCCCAAACACGCCAAAAAAGGACTCCGAATCATACCTTTTTTACATTTTGAATTTTTCCATTTAAACCATTAAAAAACAGCCTAAAAAACATATTTTTTTTCGGAATCATACGAAACTCTAGGGGGACCTAATACATGTCCATATGATTCAATACTGATGCCTAACACGCTTATATACATCGGCACATGAACTTTAATAACCTCCTGAGGCCTAACCACCAAGACAAAAATTCCAGCTTTGGAGGAGCAGTGAAAAACTCGAAAATTATACATCGCTTATTCAACATTGCATAATTGACAAGGGAAAAAACATCTTGGAATAATCAGATTTATAGCCAAATCCTAGGAAGCCAAGTGCTTTACAAAATGTTTGCCATGTTAGAGCATTTATTACAACGCCCCTAAGGGGTATGAACATGCATTTTATTAAAAGAATAGACCACAATTGGTCTTGATGTAACCACGAAACTTCTGAGCATTGACAATGAACAATTGACTTGTTCAATTCTTTGGCGGTTCATTGGAATTCCCCTAAGTGCAACTTAGTGGATAACCGGGGATCTGCGTCTCTGGCTCATTTTTTCCCTTTTTTTATTTTCTTGTTTTGCTTTAGTTTAGTTCTTCTTTGCAGGATAGTATACTTTGTTAGATGCTGCAAGCTTGATCATATCATTCCATATTATATTTATCAAAGTAATACTACTACTTACCCCACGACTTCTCGAGTTACCCGAAGGGGAAAGAGATGCGTGGTAGATCTAATTAGATAACTTGTTTTGTCTTTTTGCATTTCAACTTATTTTACTTTGCACACTAAAATCCACCCCTCCTTGCTTTCTCGATTGAGGTTCACTTGAACTGAAAGAGACTCTTGGAGATTAAAATTTTCCTTTTTAATAAACAAAACGAATTCTTAAAATCCTTAAAATTTACCAAGGCCCCGTTGTGTATGCTCTGCACTGCTGCGGTTCGATCGATCAGTGGGCTGTATCAAAAGCAACGTGGGTGACTAGTTTAATTATTTTTCACATCTAAATTAACCAACCCAGGCAAAAATCCAACGCCTCGATTTGATTCGTTGCTGTGACAAAATCCACAAAGGAAACAGGAACAACTGGGTAGTGACCTCGAAACACTGTTAGGCTACACCCTTGTTGGTGACCTCGAAACACTGTTAGGCTACACCCTTGTTGGTGTAGTGTTGAACACGTCTCATAGACTCTAACCAACCCACATAATCCTTGTGGGAAGCTGCATCAGATAAGAGTTTTAGACATACCCCTCGTACCTTCAGGTATATCTGGAGTTCCTTCCCCCCTAAGTTAATCAACTCATCTCCATATTAATCTAAAACTGACCAAGAGCACTTGCAACACATCTTTTCTAGTAATACAACAACACTCTTTTATTCGTCGACTCCATTTCTGGCACTGGTTATTATATTATACAATCATTTGTTTTTGTGTGCTTTATATATCATGCGTTGATCTATATGCTGTTGTGTTTAAGCATATTATGTTGCAATATCTTGTTCAAGTATTTACTTTCATCAAACTCCTAAATAACTCAATCATTGTCATTACACTAAGTCTTAAACAACCTTAGAAACTAATAGGTTCTAGCCCCCTTTGCTTTGATTAGGAGTTGGCCTAAACGGAGGAGTCAAGAACAAGGTGACATCCTTGACTCGAGACTTTCCCCCAAGGACAAATTGAGTGGCTTGAAAATTTTTGCCACGTTCCCCCCCAGGTGTGTGAAAGGTGGCAACATGGTGCTCGTTTTCAAACTCAGAGCACCCACGATACCCCAAAACCCACTTTTCCTAAGTTTTAAGTGATTATTTATCACTTGAGTAAAATTCTCTTTGAAAAAGACAAAAGGTAAATAAAAAATTAGAAAAAGGGGAAATATGGAGAAAAAACACATCCCTAAATCAGTGGGAACTTGTCCTAGACATGTTCCAGGTTAACTAAGGATGATGTGGGGGTTGTTGGAGACCAAATCAAGATCAAATCGATTTGATTCAATCAAATCCATGAGGGGTCGAATTTCTCCTTAGAGGGGCACATTTATCCATGAAAAAGCTTACCTTTTGTTGTATACGTGTCACAAAAATAGGGGGGTGACCTACCTTGTGAGAGGTGGCGCCTACCATCTCTAGTTCACTCTAGTTTGCCCCCAATCATCTCAAAAAGCTCCAACACTTGGAAAATTCGCCTCCCTTGGGGTTTGCTCTCATTTTTCCTATTTAAGCGAGGCTTTTTTCCTCATTTAGACGGAAGCAAGGAACCTTTGCTCATGTGATTTGTTTATTGTTATCATTTGAATGAAGTTGGAGGCTTTGGAGTCTTATGAAGTGTGACTCTATGGGTGCATATTCTTGGTGGATGAGGTGATACTGCTGCATGTCTGTCATGTTTTATTTTTCATAATCAATTTGGCTTAGAAGGTTATCTTAAAGCACGTAGAATAAATATTTACAGTTGTCAATCTATTTACTTACTCTTTCACTCTTAGAAATTTAAGAAGCCATGTTTTATTATGTTGTAGCTCATGCTTTGTTGATTTCTAATCGTGGAAAGTACTAGAACTAATATATTTGTTGCAAGTGTGATAGCATTTGTTTGCAGATCATTATCCCAAGTGAAAGGTAGCTAAGTTGCATCTCCTTCTCTTGGATTCGGTTTAAAACACTCTTTGGCTCACCTTCAAACTCCAAGTTTTCCAAAAGATTCGAACTGGAGCAATTGCTTTCTCTTCTCTCTTCAAAACTACAACTTCCCTTTTCTCGGTTACTTGTTCTTACAAGTAAAATCAGATTTAAAGGCATATCAAAATTATTTACTTGTTTATTGTAGATCTAAGAAAGAGCTTCAATTTCTGCGATGTAAAGCTTAGATCTAAGAGCTAGTTTCTTTAGTACTAAAAAGTTGAAATTCGTCCAAGTTTTTGCAAAGTACTAAAGTTGTAATTTTTATTGTATTTTATTGATTAACCCACTAATCTACAAACATATAGCTGATTGGTTTTTGCCTTTTCATGCAAGGTTAAGCAAAAATGCTGGCGAAATTTTGAGGTTTCAGGTTCCTCAAATCAACTTTAATTCCCCCTTCTCTATTCCCTTTCTTTGGCAAGTTTTGTAAGTCTTTTAGATCACTTTCCAAGATCAAAAGGAAACTCCATTCATAAAAAATGTATTGTAATAAAGTTAATAAAGAGCAGGTGGGATTACGGCTCCCGCAACCCCCTTCCCCCATTTGGGGGAAGCCTGTATCACCCCTTGTGTGATTGTTTACTTTTGCAAGCTTTAGTTTAATTTTCTATGTTGCACGGGGACTCGTCCCCCCTAAAATTTCACCCGTTCCCTGTGTTCCGGGGACTTTGGAACTCCTCGGAAACGTCCCCAAATGGTCGGGGACTCCATTGGGGACTCTGGGACTTTTTCGCCGTACCCTAAACGTACCCAAAAAAATAGGGGACTTTTCGGGGACGTCCCCGAAGTCCCTAGACCAATCGGGGACTCCCATGCGTCCCCTTTCCTGTACATTAAAAAAAAGTAAAAAAAAAATAAATTTAATTAAAATTTAAAAATTTAAAAACTTAAAACCCTACCCTTCATTTATGCTAAGATAGACTCTTCCTTTTGCATATGAATTTCAAGTTTTAAACTTTAAAGACTAAAATATTTATGTGATTACATTTGTAGACTTTAGTCTTTTATGTTTCATGAATGATTCATAACTCTTAACTTTTAAATTGAAATTGAAATTTTTATGTTTTTGAATTTTTCAGTTTTTTTATAAAGATTACATGGCAGATATTTTAATTTTATGCTGCAATCATGTTTTGATTTTTCATTTTTATGACTCATTTATCTCAATCAAAGGCTGCAAACATGTAGGTTTTGATGTTTCAATGTTTCATTGTTTTATGATAAAAATTCATGGAAGCTATTTTAATATTCTGCTGCAAATATTTTTTATTTTATGATTTATCTCAATGTAAATATTTTTTATTTTTAATTATATATATATATATATATATTATTTTTAAATTTTATATTATATAATTGCCGTCCCCAACCTGCCGTGCCCTGAAAAATTGGGGGTGTGCCCTAGCCGTCCCGGAAACTCGTCCCTGCGTCCTCAAGACCAATGCAACATAGTTAATTTTAGTTTTTGTCCGATTTATTGCACAATAACGCAATCAATATTTACTTGCTTTCTTCATTTTGAATTAATCCGACATTCCTTTACCTAATTACTCGAGAGATTCCTCTCGATTGGGGAAAAGATACTCTTTGCCATAGGGCAATGTAATCTTTTTGTTCTTTTTCTTTGAGGCATCATTATTCTATTTGATTTTGGAAAGTAAGACTAACTCGGCATTGATCTACCGAATTACCCAAAGAGCTTGCTCTTTTGGGGAAAAGATATTCCTTGCTGTAGTAATTAGTCTCACCTCTTTTACCTTTATCGTCTTATAATACCAATTTGGAATATAACAATTTGCCATTCTGGTGTATGCTCTTGCCCATCGCAGGTTCGCCCTGAGCTTTGTGATAATCAAAAGCAAGAATGCACACTGATTGATTTCTCACATCTCTAACTAAGCAAACTCACATTAATAAAAGCAACTTCCCCAAAACATTATGGAAATCCAGCGTAACGAGCCTGAGAAATTGTGGAAAAATTCTTCAAGGAAAGCGGGAACAACTAGAAAGCGATCGTGGGGTCCCATTAGGCTAGATCCTTGTTGGTGTAGTGTTGAACACCCCCCATGACTCCGTCTAGCCCACATTTTCCCGTGCGGAGCCACTCTTCTCAGAATCTAGACATATTCTTAGTACTTCATAGTATATCGAGAAGCACCTTCCCCATAACTTAATTCATCCTTAATAACTTTAAAACTGACCAAGACTCCACTTGCAATACATTTACAACTTTCAGCAGCATTAGTCAGCACTGACACTATCTTCAATTTCTTACTTTGCTTTCAGGTCATTTATGTTAATTGCTATATTTATTTTCATGTTGCTGTTATATTAATTTTACTTACAAGTAGCTTGTTTCAGTATTGATTTATCAAAACTCCTAACAAAAACAATTCATTCATAGCTAATAAAAGTAAGAGCCTTAGCAACTCTTTTAGGGACTACCCCCCTGGCTCTGTTAGGAATGGCCTAAATGGAGGAGTCAGGATCAGGTGAAAACACCTAACTCGAGACTTTCCCCCAAGGACGCACTTAGAAGATTGAAGATTTCTGTTGCGCTAATTCCCCCTAACTGCGTGAAAGGCGACAACACTTTTTGGCGCCGTTGCCGGGGATGAATCTTTTTATCCACGGGTTACGACTTTCTTCTTTGTTTTTGTTTTTGCTTTGTTTGATGAATGATTAGAGTATATCTTTGATTCTTTGTCTGGTGACTCCACTAACCTTTTTTACTATTTACAAAGAAAAGCAAAAAAGAGAATTTTTTGTGAAAGATTTACGACGCATATTTTTCTTTTTCACATGGCGTAAACATTGAGGGGATAAAACCCTTGTATCTCATAAAATTGTTGAGATTGATTTTGTGTAGGTGAGCCCACATAACAGTGAAATTTAAAGCTCATTTTTTGACAACTCCACTCTTTCAGTTCTAGGCATTCCCCATGATCACTGATTCTTGACATGGATATTAAAAGAATAGAAACTGTTGCTTGGATCTCCTGTAGATGTCCTCCCATTGATTTCTTTAAAATCCCAGGTTTTCCAAATAATTTTGATGGGGAAAGGAAAGATCTTCCCATTCCAATTTTCGGGGGCATGATAGTGATTACTCAGCCAATTTTCACATTGTAACTTTTCTTTTCATATGTGAGTGAATCCAACATATGTTATGAGGATCATATCATGCAATTCTTTGCTCATTCTCTACTAGGAGAGGCTTCAGATTGGTTTTACAATGGCCTTCCTTATAGATCTATTACTTCAATTACAATTTTCTTCAAGATTTTTTTAAGACAATGGCATTATGATGAAAGATATAGTGGATTATTCAATATTGAATTATTCATCAAGAACACTTTGGCGTACTTCTTTCCTTCGAGAGAATTTCACATGGAAGATCTTGAGCCACTTATTATCAACATGGTATACAACACTCAATGTCCAGAAATCCATGATGATCCCATTGAGGTTGTGCATGAAGAGCCATTCATTGAAGATATTATTGAAGACCCTCCTGATGTCACATCAACAAAGAATATTGATTATTGGGAATGCTTTCATGATTATTTCAGTGATGATCACATTTGTATTCTAGGTCTACCTCAAGATGAAACCATTACAAAAGCTTATAATGAAACTTATCATGAAAATTGTAATGTGCATAATGGCACTCTTACCTGTTCTCCATATAATGATGATAGTCTGGAAGGTTTACTGCCTTGTGACCTTTTTTCTGAAGAAGACGAGGACAAGTATAGCTTGGAGCATGATACAAGTGATGAAGACTCCCTTATGTCCGATAAAGTTGTTGATGACGATTCCTAGACATTCATGGAAAATCCAATCTATGACATGTCTGAAGAGGAAAATAATGAACCATAAACTCTCAATAGTTTTATTGAAGATCCTATTTATGAGGTTTTAAAAGGAGAGAGCATGGATCTTGTGGCCTTGGGAAAGTTTTATATGGAAGAGGAGCATGCAGTTTATACATATGAGAAGTTTGAGCCATATATCTGTATCAGTGATGAAGACAAAGAGAACAAATACAGTTAAGAACTTGATACCAGTGATGAGGAATCTCTCATATCTGACATAGATGCGGATGAGGACTATTGGACTTTGATTGAAAATCCAGCCTATGAGACTTTTGAAAATCTTTTTGAAAATCCCATCTATGATATGTCCAGCGAGGAGAGTGTTTATTCGAAGACTTCTGAAAGTTGTAAAGAAGAGCAATTAGAGTTTTCATATGATCAATCAGAGTTGTACTTGAGTATCTTTAATGAGGATTTGGAGAAGCAATGCAGTGAAGAGTCAGATTGGGTGCAACTAATTGAAGATATTTTTAGCCATCATCTTCACATATAGATGTTCCTTATGATTTGGAGCAGTTTGGGGCTTATACACAGAGTTATCAACATATAAGCCCTTTGGATGAGTATGATGACCAACCTCATCATACGGATTTGTACATTAGTCCTATGCAATCTTGGATAGAAGAAGCCTGCAAGAGGACTTGCCAGTTTGGGAAGCAGTTCAATGACCTTCTCCGTGATTATAATCTCTCGTCCGACCTTGAAGTTTCATGTAGGTTTGCATTTCTTGAATAATGCTTCCTTGCTTTGGATGGTAACCAAAGACAATGCAAAAACCTTTAAAATAAAAAAGCTTAGGTGGCTACATTGGATATTTGATTTTACCTAAGATATTTATTTTATCTCGCTTAGAGTAGGAAAATAAGCACCTTAAAGTGAGCATTTACTTTATGCATTTCTTTTATGTACTTAAGAATACTACTTTCTTTCATTAGTTAGTTTTTTGTTCCTTCCAATAAAGCAACTTTTGGATCATTGGCTCTTTTCATAAAGCTTGTGCTACTAAGGTTTTCTTGCCAAGTTGAGATGTTTTTACAGGTTATATGATCCAGAGATTCTGGTGTTCTCATATCCTCTCCTTTCCTTAAGACCAGATCGAGCACACGTCTCGTAGTTGGAGCTAGATGTTATCCACTAAGTTATACTTAGGAGATTTTTCAAGTGAGCCACCAAGGATCGAAACAAATCAATTGTTCCTACTTAGTGCTTAGGAAATTCCATGGTTTCATCAAGGCCAGTTGTGGTCCCTTTTTTGCATGTTCACATCCCCTTCGAGGAATTGTAATAAATGATATAGCATGATGGTTTCTTATGTAAAAGGCTTGGCCTTCTTGGGACTTGGTCATCAAAGTCATCATCCTTGAGTGTTTTTTCCCTCGTTAATTATATGACGCTTTTTTAAGTGACATAATTTTCATGTTTTTCACTCAAAATCCTCCAAAGTCGGGATGGTGAAGTTGGCGATTATGCCTTAGGAGGGTTATTAAAGCCTAGTGTCTATGTATTATACCATGCTAGTAATATTACCAAAGTTTCATGGATATCCACTAAGTCTTCCCTAGGATTTTTTAATTTTCGGTTTTTTATTAAAATCATCGATAAGGTGTATTTTAATTGTAAAATTTCAGAAGGTCTTAAAAGGGGGCCCAGGGAACCAAATTTGCCATGGGGGTGCTTGTTTTCAAACTCAGAGCACCCACTATACTCCAAAATCCACTTTTCCTAAGTTTTAAGCGATTATTTATCACTTAAGTGAAATTCTCTCCGAAAAAGGCAAAAAGTGAATAAAAAATTAGAAAAAGGGGAAAATATGGAGAAAAAACACATCCCTAAATCAGTGGGAACTTGTTCTAGGCATGTTCCAGGTTAACTAAGGATGATGTTAGGGGTAGTTGAAGACCAAACCAAGATCAAATCGGCTTGATTCAATCAAATTCCTGAGGGGGCGAATTTCTTCTGAGAGGGGCACATTTATCCATGAAAAAGCTCACCTCTTGTTGTATACGTGTCACCGAAAGAGGGGGGGGTAACCTACCTTGTGAGAGGTGGCGCCTACCACCTCTAGTTCACTCTAGTTCGGCCCCAATCATCTCAAAAAGCTCCAACACTTGGCAAAATTGATCCCCTTGGGGTTTGCTCTCATTTTTCCTATTTAAGCGAGGCTTTCTTCTTCATTTGGACGGAAGTAAGGAACCTTTGCTCATGTAATTTGTTTATTGTTATCATTTGAATAAAGTTGAAGGCTTTGGAGGCTTATGAAGTGTGACTCTGTTGGTGAATATTCTTGGTGGATGAGGTGATACTGTTGCATGTCTATCATGTTTTATTTTTCATAATCGATTTGGCTTAGGAGGTTATCTTAAAGCACAAAGAGTAAATATTTGCATTTGTCTTTCTATTAACTTACTTTTTCACTCTTATCAATTTAAGAGGCATGTTTTATTAAGTTGTAGCTCATGCTTTTTTTATTTCTAACCATGGAAATTACTAGATCTAATATATTTGTTGCAAGTGTGATAACATTTGTTTGCAGATCATTATCCCAAGTGAAAGGTTGAGCTAAGTTGCATCTCCTTCTCTTGGATTCAGTTTAAAACACTCTTTGACTCACCTTCAAACTCCAAACTTTCCAAAAGATTAGAACTGGAGCAATTACTTTCTCTTCTCTCTTCAAAACTACAACTTCATTTTTCCTGGCTACTTGTTCTTACAAGTAAAATCAGATTTAAAGGCATATCTAATTATTTACTTGTTTATTGTAGATCTAAGAAAGAGCTTCAATTTCTGCACTGTAAAGCTTAGATCTAAGAGCTAGTTTCTTTAGTACTGAAAAGTTGAAATTCGTCCAAGTTTTTGCAAAGTACTAAAGTTGTAATTTTTATTGTATTTTATTGATTAATCTACAAACATATAGCTCTCTGGCTTTTGCCTTTTTTTACAAGTTCAGTGGAAATGCTGGTGAAATTTTGAGGTTTCAGGCTCCTCAAATCACCTATAATTCCCCCTTCTGCATTCCCCTTCTATGGCAAGTTTTCTAAGTATTTTTGATCACTTTCCAAGATCAAAAGGAAACTCCATTCATAAAAATTGTATTGTAATAAAGTTAATAAAGAGCAGGTGGGATTACGGCTCCCGCAACCCCCTTCACCCATTTGGGGGAAGCTTGTATCGCCTCTTTTGTGATTGTTTACTTTGCAAGCTTTTAGATTAATTTTAGTTTTTGTTTGATTTACTGCACAATAACGTAATCAATCTTTACTTGCTTTATTCATTTTGAATTGATTCGACATTGCTTTACCTAATTATCTAAGAGATTCCTCTTGATTGGGGAAAAGATACTCTTTGTCGAGGGGTAGTGTAATCTTTTTGTTCTTTTTTTTGAGGCATCATTATTCTATTTGATTTTGGAAATTAATACTAACTCGACATTGATCTACCGAATTACCCAAAGAGCTTGCTCGTTTCTGGAAAAGATATTTCTTGCCGTAGTAATTAGTCTCACCGCTTTTACCTTTCTCGCCTTACAATACCAATTTGGAATATAACAATTTTCCATTCTGGTGTATGCTCTTCCCCATCGCAGGTTTGCCTTGAGCTTTGGGATAATCAAAAGCATGAATGTGCACTGATTGATTTCTCACATCTAACTAAGTAAACTCACATTAATAAGAGCAACTTCTCCAAAACATTATGGAAACCCGACGTAACAAGCCTGAGAAATAGTGGACAAATTCTTCAGGGAAAGTGGGAACAACTAGAAAGCGACCGTGGGGTCCCGTTAGGCTACATCCTTGCTGGTGTAGTGTTGAACACCCCCCCCATGACTCCATCTAGCCCACATTTTCTCGTGCAGAGCCACTCTTCTCTGAATCCAGAGATAATCTCGATTCTTAGTACTTCATAGTATATCTAGATTCCCCTTCCCCATAACTTAATTCATCCTTAATAACTTTAAAACTGACCAAGATTCCATTTGCAATACATTTACAGCTTTCAACAACATTAGACTCCATTCAAGTCTAGCATTATCTTCAATTTCATATTTTTCTTTCATGTCATTTATGTTATAATTGCCATATCTATTTCATGTCGTTGTTAATTTTACTTGGAAGTAGCTTGTTTCAGTGTTGATTTATCAAAATTCCTAACAAAAACAATTCATTCATAACTAATAAAAGTAAGAGCCTTCACAACTCTTTCATAGGGACTACCACCCTTGGCTCCGTTAGGAGTGGCCTAAACAGAGGAGTCAGGATCAGGTGACAACACCTGATTCGAGACTTGCCCCCAAGGACGCACTTAGCAGCTTGAAGATTTTTGTTGCGCTAATTTCCCCCAGGTGCGTGAAAGGTGGCAACACATATTCCCTTGGGGGAATTGTAATAAATGTACTAGCATGGCAAACGTTTTGTAAAGGACTTGGCTTCCTAAGACTTAGACGTCAATCCGATCATTCCAAGGTGTTTTTTCCCTTGTCAATTATGCAATGCTGAATAACCGATGTATAATTTTCGAGTTTTTCACCGCTCCTCCAAAGTTGGAATGGTTATCTTGGTGGTTAGGCCTTAGGAGGTTATTCAAGTTCTCGTGTCAATGTATACAAGCATGCTAGGCATCGGTATTGAGTCCTATGGACATATGCTAGGTCCCCCTATGTTTTTGTTTAGTTCCGAAAAAAATATTTTTTCCCACAAATTTAGGGCAGTTTTTAATGGTTTAATTAAAAAAATTGTAAAAGGCATAAAAGCTTAATCCAGAGGCAGAATTTGGCATGTGGATGCTCGTTTTCACACTCAAAGCGTCCTCTGCACCTCGAGACCCACTTTTCATATGTTTTGAGCGGTTAAAACATCCTGTAAAGCATTATTTTGCTAAAGGTGCATCCAAATGTATAAAATTGCGACAAATTGACAAAATCCAAAATAAAAAAGGTGACATCTCACACATGTTTGACTTATTCAAAGGTGGAGGGCGAACGTTTTAAGCATAAAGGCGAGTTAAGCTAAAGTTTATGACATCATTTTTGGATTAATTTGGAGGCTAGCGAGTTAGTCCATATATGGAAGTGCGCCGCCATCTTCACGTGAGGCTCACTTCATGGCACATATGGTGATGCTTGTTTGGTTGTTGGATTATGGAGAGTTGGCGCACCTCCCTTTGAGGTGGCATCTACGACATGAGTTAACTCCACACACATCACTCGAAACAACTCCCCTTTTTTCTCACGTGAACTTGACTTCAAACTCCATGCGCCCCTCATTTGTCTCACGTGTGTGTGTGTGTGTGCGTGTCATCGTGTGGGTAAATCATGTGGGAGTTTGGTGAGGGCACATCTCCTTATGGAGATGTGGGGCCTCCTCATGCCAATCACATCAAACAAGATCCACTTTTTACTCATCGACTCAAGCTAACTCAACTTCAAACTTTAGTTGGTGATCCATCCCCCTTGGGGTCCCTTTTGCTATTTAAGTAGAGCTCTTGCTCTTTGTTGCACATGGTCAGAGGACCGAATGCTCCGCCCAAGCTATGAAGCTTTGTATTGTAATTATTTTTCTGATTAATAGAAAGACTTTGGAGATCCATAATGTGTTGCATTAGTGTGTGGATGAATATTGTCACTAGCATATGAGGTAACTGTATTGTTGCTTTTTGCTTTGCTTAACGTGGTGATCTATCTAGCCTTAAGATTGTTGTTAACATATAGGGTAAATGATTCTAGTTTGATTTCATTTATTATTCTTTGCTTGTAAAGATCTAGAAGTAGCAGACTATACTAGGTTGTACAATGTACTTATGCTCTCTCAATCTTCATTTGTTGATGAAGAGAATAGTTGACATTAATATGAAAACTTCCTTTCACACATTCTGTTAAACACTTGAATATCTAGGGTTTTGATTAAAATTTTACTCATAAATTTAAAATTAAAACCACCACTTCAAGTTCTTCTTAAACACTAAAGTATCAATCAAACACATGAGATACAAATATTTTTGGTCATAAGATTGAGAAAAACCCTAGAAGATTTTTTTTATGACAAAGAGTACCCAGAAATTTTCCATCAACACAAGAAATAATTTGTTCAACCCTCATTGATAGAAATTCACCAAACTGAAGCATCAAACAAATACCTCGATTTTCGTGCCAAATAATAATTGTTCGATCCGCACACGTGTTGTATAACCTGTACCTTTCTACTGTATGGTCTGCCTTAGGAAATGTGCCCACAAGTGCCTGAAAAAGTCTGTTGTACGGACTGCACGACCTACAATTAATGATAGTAAACTTCCTTGGGAAATGTGACCCACTCACGTGACTGCACAGTCTGCTACAGGTTGCTATACAGACTGTTTTAGACTGCCTTGGGAAATGTGCTGCTCCTCCTCCTCTTGGGAATCGTGCCACTGTTGCTAGGGTATCTCTTCTCTCTCTTAACTTTTCTTATTCGTCTCTCTTCATTAATGGTGTGTCTCATTTGTCCTCTCTCCCTTTGTTTTATACTTTAAATTTTGTAACTACTTATCTTAAACACCTAATCTAGGGTTGAGATTCATTTACAAAATCAAGGGCCATCGTTTAATGCACTCACTTTTAATAATTAACTCACTTTAATTATTAAATAATCACTTAAGTGAGACAGATTTTATAAAGTACAAAACATTACTTTATGTATATAACATTCATTTATTACATAAATATACAAAGGACAAAGTCTAAGTCCTCCTCATTACACCACAACAAAAATATGAGTGAGGACCTTTAGAGTTATTTTGTTAACACTCTCTCCTAATGAGGAAGGTCCACAACACCATCTCCATCTCTGACTCCTGAAACAACTCCCTCCTGCTTTGGAATCTCTCTTGGATACAAGTGCTCAACACCATACTGGAACTTTGAAGCTTGAGACTCGACCTGAGCCTCACCCACCTGTTCATCAACACCATCACTAGACTGGTTGAGTCTCTTGCCAGTGCTTTGGAGAAAATCACTCTCCTCATCAGAAAAAATGTAAATCACATGTCGATTAGGTGCATCTCCTGCCCCATCCTCTAAATATGACAGTCACCCACTTGTGCCTGGACATACAACACTTCTTCAACACTTTTTTTTTTAATACTGTGAAACACAATCTTGAACCCTACTTCAGTACAACTTTGATTACCATGAAGAAAATATTTGACATTAATATGAAAACTTCCATTTACACATTTTGTCAAACACTTGAATATCCAGGGTTTTGATTAAAATTTTACTTATAAATTTAAAATTAAAACCACCACTTCAAGATCTTCTTAAACACTGAAGTATCAATCAAACACATGAGACACATATATTTTTGGTCATAAGATTGGGCAAAACCCCAACTCCAGGGAAAACCCTAGAAGAAGAAAATTTTATTAAGAAGAGTACTAAAAAATTTTCCATCAACATAAGAAATAATTTCTTCCTCAGCTCCGGGGAAAACCATAGAAGAAGAAAATTTTATTCAGAAGAGTACTAAATTTTTTTCCATCAACACAAGAAATAATTTCTTCAACCCGCACTGATAGAAATTTACCAAACTAAAGCAGCAAACAAATACCTCGATTTTTGTGCCCAATAATAGCTGTACGCCCCCCACACGTGTTGTACGGTATGTACCTTTCTGTTGTACGGTCTGTCTCGAGAAATGTGCCCACATGTACTTGAAAAAGTCTACTGTATGGACTGTATGACCTGTAATTAATGATAGTCAGCTTCTTGGGAAATGTGCCCGACACGTGTGACTATACGATTTGCTATAGACTAATGTATGGACTATTTTAAACTTCCTTGGGAAATGTGCTCCTCCTCCTCTTGGGAATCATGCCACTGCTGCTAGGGCATCTCTTCTCTCTCTTCACTTCTTTTCTTCCTCTCTCTTCATTAATGGTGTGTCTCATTTGTCCTCTCTCCCTTTGTTTTATACTTTAAATTTTGTAACTACATATCTTAACTACCTAATCTAGGGTTGAGATTCATTAACAAAATCAAAGGCCATCATTTAATGCACTCACTTTTAATAATTAACTCACTTTAATTATTAAATAATCACTTGAATGAAACCCATTCTATAAAGTACAAAACATTACTTTATTTATATAACATTCACTTATTACATAAATATACAAAGGACAAAGTTTGAGTCCTCCTCATCACACTCACTTTATTGTTAGTGATGCAGGTTTCCTAGCTTGATTAGAGTGGATGATCTCGGTTGAATCTACCATTCTTCAAGTACTTTCAAGAAAGACATAGTCCCTTTGCCTCCACTGTTGGATTCCTTAGATCTGGGCACTCGACTTGAGCATTTCCTTTTTCCTTCTTTCCTTCACCTTTAAAATCGAACTTCTTCTTTGGTTCCGGTTACTTTGTATATGCTTAAGTAAATTAGTTTCATTTTCAAAAGAATATTGAAAAGGCTGATTTATTTAAGTATATTGCTAGATCCTAATCTTAAAGCTTTATTCTGAGTAAATCTACATTGATTAAGTACTTGGGCTTATTGTTTATCATTTAAATCAGTGTTGAAAAACTCTCGGAAAAATAGCCAACTTTTTAAAAAGTCACGATTTTTTACCGAAGCCGAAAAATAGGCCAGAAAAAATCGTGATTTTTTAATTTTTCAAAAAGTCACAACTTTTTCCAAAAAATCCCGACTTTTTCCAAAAGGTCGCGACTTTTTCCAAAATGTCGCAATGGCTAAAATGGCAAGTCCCGACTTTTTCCAAATAGTCTCCATTTTGGCTAAAATGGCTAATTTTCCAAAAATTAGCCATTTTGTTGTATACTAACACCTTTCCTCTACCGTATAAATATTTGAAAATTTTGTTGAAGATCAAACCTTGCAAGGATAAGCTATACAAAATATGTATCCATTTATCAAAGATACTTACTCATCTGGTGTTGTATAATTCATATTTTGTTGTGTTTAAATTGTCTATTGAAATAATCTTGTTTAAATGTTTAGTTCTAAAAAATTCCTAAACAACTTACTCATCCATAAACCACGACTAAAGCTTAATCAACCTTAGCAATCAAATAGGGTCTAGCCCCCTTGGCTTCCTTAGGAGTTTCCCTAAACGGAGGAGTCAAGATCAAGTGACAGTACTTGACTTGAGACTTGCCCCCAAGGACGCACCTAGTGGCTTGAAGATTTCTGCCACGACAACCTAACCCCCCGAGGTGCGTGAAAGGAAACAACATGTACCAAGTTTGGTAGCATTTGGACTCCATTTGCCCGCTCTAGGCATTGGCCTACCTAGAGGGAAATCGCCCTCCTTGGGCATTTCCACTGTTTGCTTGTTTAGGTACTTGGGTGTGCATGTTTTGTGTTTAAATTTGATCATCTATCATCAAACTTGCATTAGTACGTGCTGGGAATAATTCTTTTGCCATTTTGTGATTATTTTGCTTGCATGCCCGATACACACATAAGATGACTTAGTTAAGTTACTTTGGCACATATTCATCCTTGATCTATTTATTAACTTGTTACTATTGGGATACTATTCACTTAATTGAGTATTTTATTGTATTGCTAAGCCTTCTCAGCTTGTTCCTTAAAACATCTTATCTCTTTAGCTATTCATTTGATCTAGGATTTCATCTCAAGGCTGCCTCACATATCATTTGTTATATGCTTGTTCCTTTGCGTGTCTTGACTTGCATAGGTTAGTCGTCATTGGTTAGCTAGGGTCTCCCCCTTGGTCTAGCTCTGACTTGGCCTAAAGCGAAGAGAGCCTCTTTTGGTGTGACACTTGCATCACTTGCAAAGTTGCAAGGGTTGAGGCACTTTGAGGTCATCTTGTTTAGTTGCTTGTCCTCTGCCCATCCTGGATAGGATCATTCACATAGGCAACTACAACTTTGGTGAAAACGGCTTCTCTTTGCAACATAAGAGTTTGAGGTGAAACTTGAAGTAGCTTCCTTCTTGTAGTAGCTTCTTTACCAAATTCATAATACATCAAAATGATGGTTCAGATGTTTTTCATGAAGGCAATGTGACACTTTATCTTTGTGGTCTTAGTGTATAGATTAAATAAATTTCCTCTAAACATTTTATATTGTAATCCTTGATTCTTAAATAGAGCTGTTAATCTGCAATTTTCTTTTTCAAAAAGAGAACTCATATACTTTCATAGTCTCAAAAAGAGTAATTGTTTAGTAATTCTAATGTTCGAAATGCTAAAAGCTTACATTTTGAAAATGAAACATAATCAACAGATTTCTTGTGCATATTCATGTTTATTGTCTGAAATGGACTTAGAATATGTAGTGTTGAAGAGGTAAAATACAAGAAGAAACTTTGAATACACCAAGCAAGCTTATAAAATGCTTTGTGACAAATATGAAGCAGATGCTTTGTTGAAATTATGAAGATGGAAGTAATAGTTAAGGTGTCAATATACTTGGTGCCTAGTTTATTATATTTCTAAACAAGATAGAAGTGCAGTCAGAGTTTCTACTGTAGGAAAGGAAAGTGTCTAATAGTTTGGAATTTTCAAAATAGGAAAATACCATTTGCCCTTTCATTCCTAAGGTCATTTTTTCTTATGGATATGTGCAAAAAATTATTTTCTTAAAAATCATCCAAAACCTCCATGAATGTGTGCAAATAAGCCACTGGGATACCCTTGGGGTGTTAACAGACTTACTTTTGATGGTGATGATCATGCATTTATTATATGTGGTACTGAGAGGTGTACTTAACTGAGAGTTCCATGCATAGTGGGGCAAATATTGGGAAGTTAGAGGTCAACTTGGATTAATGTTAGAAACATGCATGGGATATTTATAAGAGATTTTTGTTTCCTTAATATTTGTGTACACCATGCTGTCTTTGAGGATTTAACCTACAAGTTTCAGCATCCGTCCATCATCGATATTAAGGTACTCATTGTCTTAGCATCATAATTAAATGAATTGAGGGACAATTGTTACAATGATGGTTTTGATTTTGGTGACATCAGTTTCGGAATTCTGCAAATTGACATGATTATCATAATCTCGCAGATGGGGTCACGGACATGGTCTCCAGCAGCAAGTGATGAGTACATCAAGAAATGCATGTAATTTTTTAAAATCACTGTTGGAGGTTATTGTGGTGTCAGAATGTGTCCTTAGTTTAGCAATTTATTGCCAAAAGTGTTTTGAATATCAGCCTCTGCTCAGTGGTTTTAAAAAGTAAAATTTTCACTGCAAACCTGATTTCCAATAATAATGAACTTTGTGCAGATCTAAAGATAGAGAAACCTCATCTTTGCTAGTTGGTTTCCGCATATCCGGGATGCAGGTCAGTGGATACAGTGCAAAGATGTGCTTTGATTTTTGTGTGCCATTGAATTGTGAAAGGCCCCTTGGTTGATTTCTTATGATTGAGAGTATGATTCTCATAATTACTTGATGCAAATTTCTACAGGTGTATGAATCATCTGAAAAACTCACCTGGAAGGCAGACAAGGATTGGTGCAAAAGGTTAAACAATGAAGGGGTTAGGTTGGCATTGAAACGTTTTGTCTCATCGAATCCATCATCTGAAACAGATCCAGATGGTTTACTTGCACCTTACATTTATGGTGCTCCGGGATGCATTCTTTCACAACTTTTAGAGCTGAAAGCTTGGTAAGCTTAAATTTAATACCTCAATGGGATCATAGTGGTGATTGATTCAATATGTCTGTACTGTTCTTCTAGTTTGCTGTTGCATTTTGTTTTCCAAAATATTACTGATTGGATTTGAACTTAGTAAACAAGCTTTGGTTCATTTGTTTGCACATGTATTTGTTGCTTGGTGTGTTGTGCACGACTATTGGAGCAAAATGCTTGACAAGATAGTCATTCTGTTACCTAGTCATGTTATGAAATGCATAAAGGATTATGGATCTTTTCAATAATATTTGACAAACATATTAGCTGATTAGCAGATTTAAGTTGAGATTGTTATCACTTGAAATCAATATACAGCAATCAGTTAAAGAAAGAACTTATGTTAGTGATACTCGCTCTCTCTCACTTTTCAACTCGTGTATGATAAAATTAATTCCTATGGCATGACCCCTCTTTAGTCTGTATTTAACATTAAGCAGGTTCTAAAATTAGGTTGCTTGTACTTAAAGGTAGCATCTCCATAATGCAATAGTCACTTGTTAGTACTGCTGATCTTTGTCTTCCTTAACAATGCCTCCATTAGATGATTAGTTCTTCACTAAAGTAAAATCAATAGAATTTCTGGAAGATACCCTCACTGATCTCAAAATGAGTTTACTTGCTCTTTAAGGCGTCTATGTATCCTCCTTTGATGTGATTGATTTTTTCTTTCCTTCTTTTAGTTAAAAGGTTTAGATTAGTTTTGCATTCGTTATCTATCTAGTTTCTATTTCAAATATTACTTTAGAATCTTTAGTTTTTTGGTTTTATATATTTGTAGATCTAACCCAGTCTTGACCTCCCGAGTAAGGCTTTGTCCTGAAAGAGATCCCTGACCGTAGTTTCTTATATGCAAAAATGATGTATTGCTTAGAATAAATCACAAGCACACAATCCTGTTGGACACACCAAGAACACAGAGAGGGGGGGTGAATTTGTGTGTGCAGTCTTTATTACTTTTTCAACTTTAATAATCAACAACTTATTCAATATTATGCATTATCACATTATCATTATATCATCATCAACATTGTTATCATCATCATATCATCATCATGACATAGAAAGCATAGCAACACAATACACAAGATTTTTACGTGGAAACCCAAGTCCTGGGGGGGAAACCACAGAAGCCTTTTAAAAATAGTTTTCCAGAAATAACTGGAAGGAGGAAACAACCCCTTAATTACAAAGACTTCAATTTTCCAGCTGCAACTGGAAGCAGTGTTTTTAAACTCGGTCGAGTCGGCTCGGACTCGGCCTGAGTCAACCGAGTCAACCATCAGCCGAGTCAAACCGGCCTTTAAACCGGCTCGGGTGACCGGTTCGGCACCGAACCGGTCAGCTCGGCCGAGTCAAAGGCCAACTCGCCGGTTTTTCACAAATTTCGATTTTTTTTTAAAAATTAAAAATTAACAATGCCTCCGGCCCTAACCTAACTCCTAGCCTAACTCCTAACCTAAACTAAAGCCTAACACTATTTACTTGCTGCCGTCAAGTGTTAACCTCATTCTCACACGGTTCGGGACCTCCCTGCACTGCTCACGAGTCACGCTGGCCGATCACTGCTCTGGAGCCTGGGTAAAGTTGAAGCTCAAGCCTCGGCCCTCAAGGCTCACATACCCTCGGCCCTCACTCAAGTCTCACACTGCAGACTGCACAGACGGTAGAGTCTAGACCACGGTGGCCGTGGAACTTGAAGCTCGGCCCTCACATACCCTCGGCCCCTACAACTTACAAGACAACCGACAGTTTTGGACAGAGGTATGATTTCTTGCTTGGATCATGTCACATAGTTATTCTCTTACTAAAATGAATAAGATTGTTGTTTAAACTTTAATATAAATTTTGCATTTGAATTTTATGTGAGACAATGCTCAGGGCAGCGATGTGTCTGAGGGATGAAGTTTTGTCCCTTCCATCAATTGCATTCATTATTGATTTGGAAGTAGACTCCCCTATAACCTTGCATATAAAAGATTGCACTGAAAAGTTCACTGTGGCTTTCTCCTTAGAGAAGGAAAAGAAAGTTTTGTTCAATCTATTAATGTTATAGTGTTGAATTTGACATAGGTGTCCTCGTGTTCAAATGCTCCTGCAATGAAGTAAGACTGTAAGGAAACAACCAAAAGAAAAAGCAGGAAACTATCATGTTGTTCCTCCTTTTAGTGTGCTGCCTTTCTTATGATTTGTAGGTGACACTGTTGAAACTTGAAACTCAGTAATTACAGGAAAGCAAGGAAAGAATTCAAATATTAATTAGTATTCTATTTCTGACCTGATTTTTGGAACTACATACAGTCACCCATTAATAAAGATGCACAGTAGAATAGGCAAACGATTTGGCTTCTTGGAAGACTTGGTAACTGCTGTAGGTGAAGGATGACACCCAGAAAATATTTTAAACTACTCTAGAGTCTGCAATGTGCATGCCAGCATGGTGCTGTTTTGCTTGTTTGATATTTTTTCTCTTGTTTACCTTATTTGTACTCACTTGTTTGTCTTATTTTGATTTGTAAGAGCAGGCACAGTGCCATAATCCATTACAATTTACAAGTGCATACTATTGGGTGCTGTCACTGCTGTGGGTGCTTTTCTGGGCATCTCACAGAGGCACACAAATAGGGGCAATTGCTGTAGGTGGGAGTCTTAATTTTAAAATTTTTACAAATACTGAAAATTTATTATTTCTTAAAAAATCTAATAAAATTATTAGTTTATTACAGTAATTTACAAATACTGTAAATTACATGTAATTTACAGTATTATAAATTACATGTTTTAATGTGCTTTTTTTGTAAATTAACTTATTTATATTTTTGGACAGAGAACTGTCCATCAACATTTGCATCTCATAATGGCTCCTAAATCAAAAGATGCAGCATGGGCCCATGCTGAAGTAGTTGAAGGGAAAATATATTGCAGATATTGCAAAAAATTGATTAAGGGAGGAGGCATTCATAGGCTCAAACAACATTTGGCTGGCATTAGAGGCAATGTTGCCCCATGTGAAGTTGATTCAGAGGTGATTGGAGAGATAAGGTTGGAGTTGCTACAACAATTTGAACAGTATAAAGTGGAGAAGACTAACCAAAGAGAGAGAGAGGCAGAAATAGGGAAGAAGAGGCATCTTGCAGAAATGATTGGCAGATCTGCCCCTTATTCTGAATATGAAGGCTCGTCATCCATACCTTCTTCTTCTCCCAGTTTCAAGGATACCTACCAGTATGTTCCTCCTCCCTCAAAAACAAATGTCTCCAAAAAAGGGAGTATCCATAGTTTTTTCTCACCTCAAAACACCCCTTCCAATGATGCTGCTTCTCGGCCAATTCAGCCCACCATAGATGCCCATTGGAAAAAGCAATACAGAATGATTGCTCATGAGTACATAACTAGATGGTGGTATGATGCAGATATCCCCTTCAATGCTGCCCGCTCACCATATTTCCAACCTATGTGGGATTCTGTTGTTGCTGCTGGTAAGGGCTTGAAAGGCCCTAGTATGCATGACTTGAGAGGATCTCTTTTGCAGAAAGAGATCAAATCCTTGGATGTATACTTCAAGGAGTTCAAAGAATCATGGGCCATAACAGGATGCACCATCATGTCAGATGGATGGACCGATGCAAAGAACCGAACCATCATAAACTTCCTTGTCTCTTGCCCACAGGGAACAATGTTTTTGAGATCATATGATGCATCTGATAAGGTGAAAGATGCAAATCTGTTATTTAATCTTTTTGTTGAGGTTGTTGAGGATGTGGGGGTAGCTAATGTTGTGCAGGTCATCACAGATAATGCCGCTAACTATGTTCTTGCTGGTACACAACAATATTTTGGACCCCATGTGCAACACATTGCATAGACCTCATGCTTGAGGACATATGCAAACAGGATTGGATCAAGCACACTGTAGAGCACGCCAAAAGCATCACAAGATACATCTACAACCACTCATGGGTATTGAGCTTGATGAGGAAACACACACAGGGCAGAGAACTTGTTAGGCCTACCATTACTAGATTTGCAACTCATTTCCTCACGTTGCAATCTCTCCTTGCACAAAGAAAGAACTTGGAACAAATGGTTTCAAGTGATGAATGGAGTTCTAGTAAATGGGCCCGCAGAACAGATGGAAAAGACACCAAGAAGAAAATCTTGGAAAGCTTATTTTGGAAAAAAGCAGCAGAGGTTTTGAAAATCACTGAGCCAATTGTTAAGGTGTTGCGGTTGGTGGATGGGGAAAGATTGGCCATGGGATACATTTATGAGGCCATGGATCAGGCAAAGGAGCAAATAAGGGCATCATACAAGGATAGAGTGGCCAAGTATGGGCCTATCTGGGATATCATCGATAGGAGATGGAACACTCAATTCCATCGCCCTATACATGCAGCTGGGTATTTTCTTAACCCAAGGTATCATTATAAAACTCGGTTTGGAGAAGATCAGACAGGTGAGGTCAAAGATGGATTGTATGAGTGCCTTGGGCGCATGGTCCCAAATGAGATGGAGCAGTTGGAGATACACCAACAGCTTACCGCTTACACTAGAGCCACAGGTACCTTTGGAAAACCTGTGGCTAAGGTTGCAAGAGATATTGACCAACCAGGTAAACAATTTCATTGTTTTAATTAAATTTAGTTGTTTAATTTTTAAAATTTAATAACTTCAATATTTAGATAAATTCACAATCTAATTCGTTGATTTAACTCCATTTGCACTTGCAGCAACTTGGTGGGAGTCATTTGGTGGGCAAGGCATTCAGTTGCAACTGTTTGCAATTTGAATCCTTAGTCAACCATGCAGTTCTTCCGGGTGTGAGCGCAACTGGTCTGTCTTTGAGCAGATTCACACGAAGAAGAAACCGTTTAGGGCAAAAACGGTTAAATGATCTAGTCTTCGTGCAGTACAACCTTCGCTTACGGCGTAACCAATTGATGAACAAAAGACCCGATACAGATCCTATTGTGTTGGATGATATTGATCCAACCTCAGATTGGTTAGTGGAGACTCAAGAGCCCGAGTTTGATGCAGATTTTGATATTGAGCTAGATGCAGCTGGTGATCTTGCTATGGAAGCAGATCCACTATTACCAGTACCATCATCAGTTCATGTTGATGCAGGTGTAGAATCTAAATCCATAATATTTTTCTTCTATCATTGAATAATATGAGTGTTTCAAATTTTCAATATAATATGTACTAATAATTTGATACATCATACAACTATTGAATCTTGATATAAAATTATTTCATTCCAGATACGACAGGCACTAGTACGGAGGGGCACATGCAGGCACCTGTATAGCCTGATCCACGTCCACCTCGTGCTTTTACGCATTCAACTAGTACTTCATCTAGTGTTGCTCCTACTGCAACATTTGTAGATGACCCTGAGGGTTTTGAGCCTGACCCAGATGCCATTGCTTATATCATTGCTAGTTCGGGTTCTAGTTCTAGTAGTGGTGCTGAGTTTGATGATTGATTATTGATCATGTTGATCAATGATGCAATGACATACTTATTACTGGCATCATAGCATTTTGTTTTTTGGACTCTTTCATGACTCACTCTACATCATATACATTACATGCCATTTAGGCATCTTTGATTATGTATTTTCATTTTGTTCAGATTTTCATATATGTATTATGTATTTGCTGCTTGTAGCCTTGCACATTGGCACAATACCATTCGTGCAATTTTGATATGTTCACCCTTATATGGTATATATATGATCATACTTTGGATGTTTTGTCTTTAATGCTTTGGAATGATGGATTATAATCTTTAAAACATATTTTTTCTTTAAAATTTAAATATTTTATATGTTTTTTAATAAACCGAGTCATTAAAATCAAACCGCCCGAGTCATTGCCGAGTCCGAGTCTGAGTCTGAGTTGACCCTCGGCCGATTCCGAGTCCAAGTCCGAGTTTTAAAACATTGACTGGAAGGAGGCTATAACCCCTTGATTTACAGGCTATGATCTGAAGGAAGCTGCAACTCCCTGGTTCTCCGGCTTCAACAGGACGGAGGTTACAACCCCCTTTCCTTGCCTCGTCTTGCCACCCTGATATGAAGATAGAAACTGCTGAACCACAGCTGCACTCATCCTACGGACCTGCTAATCAACACCTGTACAACACTGCAAAACCACTGTTACTACTAACCACTGCTTATCATATGAATCACTAATTAACCGATCACTGTCCACTGTATCACACTGCTCATCAACTAGTACAATCAACCTGTCCAATCAATCTGTTTCTCACATCAACCAACTGAATCAATTTGAGTCTGCACACCAAACCCAGTCTACCTGGGTCAAACCAATTGCTCATACAACTTAGCCAATCTGAGTCAAACCAACTGCACATAAGGCAACTTGTGCCAATCGTGCTCAATTGAACCAACTTGTACCAAGATTCTTGTGTACCTTTTCCAAATCAATCATATACTTGTGGTAATCTAATCAAGTGCTCTAACAGTCAACCAACCCTTCTTACTTGGCCTAGTTCATCAAGTAAGAGACACATTTCAGCAACCAAGAGACTTCACATACGGTCAACCAAACTTTTTCCAAACACACTCAACTCAATGACACCATAACCAACCTCAATCACAGTCAAGGAATACTTGATAGTTAAACATGATATTCTTCAACCAAACAACCTCAGCCAAGAAGATAAAATACTTAACCAACTATGTCAAACTCAATCAATATCATAAACCCTTAGACACAAAAGGATTTTTCACTGTACTCAAATCAAGTCAACAAATCAAACAAATATCAACAAATAGTCACTTACAACACTGTCAAAGCTTGTCATTAACAATCAATAACAATCCAACTCCACTTAGGTCAAAGACACAATGATCAACACTTGTCAAACTAGTTTTCAAAGAAAACATTTAGGTTGATCAAAGAAATAACTCACAAGATCTACTACTTTCATGTCAACTTCTCATTCAATGCTACACTTATACAATAGTCAAAACACCAAGATCTATGCCAACAACATCAAGATATATGCCAAGATAACCATCACCATAGCCTCCATAACATATTGAATTGCTTCAAAGATATATACCAATATATAGCCTCATATACTAAGATCAAAGAGGAACTCTATCCATGAGAGACATATAACCACAAATAGGACCATACATCATCATGGTTCAAGATCTCCATATCATTAAAAACATATCCAATGGTTCCACTATATATCTTCATCACCATAAGAGTACCAACACCCCAAAATAGGGATACAAAGACCTCATCACTAGTTTGCAACACCTTATGGGCTTCATATGCATGATCACAAGGCTAATACATGTCAATGACCATATAGCGTCCAAGGGACATCAAACCACCATATATGTGGGTTCAAGACCTTAACTTTCAAGGACACCAAGGACCCCATAAGAATGGGTTCCAACATACCACCATAAGTGTGGGTTCCAAGACCTAACTCTCCACATGCAAGAGGATCAAGATCTAAGCTTGTGGACTCAAGGACCCTGTTACCCCCAATTCGACAGGAGTATCGACAAAGTAGCAGTATCATGACTGGTTGAGTAAAAGTGCAGATTCTAAACACAGTGGGAAAGCCCTTATTGAAAGTTGTGGTCTTGTATTTAAAGCAACAGAGTGCCAAATAGAAGGTGAAGGGAAGTGAAGAAAATTGTTCAAATATACAATGTAGACCGTTCAGTCTGTGGGTGAATTGCTGGTGTTATTGCTAAAAATATGGAGAAGAAACTAAACTAGCACTTCACTTGGGCCTTTGGAGGTTTAGCGAATGTAGAGCTTGCTTGGAGGGAGTCTATTGACAAACCTCTTACAGCAACTTAGGAAGATATATTGGGACAGGCAATCTGCGCAAGTTGGGCTGACAGTTGCGCGATGTCCAAGATTCCATACGAGAATAAAGGTGTTACCAGGAGGGCAAAGGCCTAAGATAGTCAGATATCAAGCTTGTTTAATTAAAGAAAATGTATTTCTGCACCCCACATCCTTTGTTTCCGGATTGGCACCTGAGTTTGTTGTTTATAACGAACTAATTCAGACTACAAGACTGTACATACGTGGTGTGACAAGTGTGAAGGAAACCTGGCTTGTCTTACATGCAAGGGCTCTCTCCACATTTTTTAGGCCACTTGCAGATCCTCAACCATTCTATGACTATTTATTGGACAAGATGACTGGACTTATGGTTCCCACATCAGGGACGACATACATAGGTGGTCTAGATGTACAGAAAGATATGAATAAAATATACACAAGCATGGGGTTCTATCCACAACATAACTGTATCTGGGAAACTCTAACAAGAGGGGAACACCTATTGTTTTATGGTAGGTTGAAGAACCTGAAAGGTGCATCTCTTCAAAATGCAGTAGAAGAATCCCTACAAAGTGTGGATCTTTTCAATGGAAGTGTAGGTGATAAGCCATTAGAACAATATAGTGGTGGCATGAAGAGAAGACTCAGTGTTGCCATTTCTCTAATAGGAGATCCTCAGGTTGCGTATATGGATAAGCCCAATACAGGGTTGGATCCAGAATCGAGAAGAAAACTCTAGAGTACTGTGAAGCAAGCAAAGAAATCTCGAGCAATCATTTTGACAACACATTCTATGGAAGAGGCAGAGGTTCTCTGTGATAGGATGGGCATTTTTGTGGTGGCCAAAAGCAATGCATTGGAAATTTTGAAGAGCTTAAGGCACGGTATGGGGGATTATATTTATTGACCATAACCACATCAAAGCCCGAAGACAGCGCCTGGCAGAATTTTTTTTGTTTGCAGCTTGGTGATATCAACGTGGCCACATGGAGTTTTTCAGGGAGTAGCTGTTTGATTGGCCTCGTATTTTCAGTTGGCAATTGAATCTAGTGGACGCCAAGTTAAATCGGAGGTCACATTCATTGAAAGCTCGTCACGTGGAGTTCTCTGAGCCGATCTCTACACGGTCGTTTTTTTTTTCAACAAGTTGGATCTTTTTAAATTGATGGCCTTTGTTTCAAGCGCCAATTCCACCTGTAACCAGAGTATCATCTCCACTGACAACGATCTTTGAGTTTGTCATTAAGATGGGTTTCAACAAAGCACACATCTTCAGCTCGAACTGGGATCCACCATCTAAGTTGGCAGCCAAGTCTTGAGCCTTGCACCTAAATGGTGGTGTCTTCATACGTGGGGTTGGAATAACGCATTTTCGGGCAGAGTTTATGTTGAACTGTCACATGTCATCATGTTGCTACGATTCGATAACCATTTGAGACCATGCACTCAAAGTTTCTACGGTGCCAACTACATTGGCGTTTTAGCCTCCAGTGTCACGGGTGTTGTCCACTTTTTGGAGGAGGAAGGAGATTTTAACAAGACTGCATATAACGACATCAACACAGATCCACCACGCGACACCAAAAAACAACACATGGTTTTCCTTACGACGACAGTTTGAGTGTGTCTTCACCTTTTTTACAACCAAATCGTGGATTGAGTTGGCAGGTAGCTTTAGTTAGCTTCACGTGGGGTGGGGAGCAGTTTCTTCACGTCTTTCATTAACAGACAGATTGCTAGAGTTATGAACCTACTCTTGATTTAGCATCTTCATTAGCATGACTATTCAAAGCGCTCCTTTGATTATCCATTTTTTGATGGGAAAGAATAGACTAAGTAGTAGTTACATTTACTAAAGTATAGTTTGGTCATTGATGTGATAGAGGTAAAAGTGGATCTAGGATTCACTTTAGCCTTTTTATTTTTTATTTTTTATTATTAATTAAAGGAAGTATGAGAATGGCTTTTTCTTTAGAGGTCTTTAAAAAGGACCAACCTTCTTGATTGTAAAAATGGAATCTTTGGGCTGGGAGGATTTTTCCCCAGAGCTAATAAAGAAAAAATATCATGTTGAGTTTTTGGGATACGTTGGGTTTCTCTGTCGTAGTTTCAGGTTTTCATGAGTTATAGACCAAGCCAACATAGAGGGCTATAATCTAGCACATTGGGCAAGCATTTGCGGCTGCCAAGTTGTTTATTGCCGTTATGTTCTTGGAGGTTTGGGAGTAATGGAAAGTAGTTAGTTATACTTCCATTCTCCTTGCGTCTGATTATGGAACGGACCAGCTTAGTCTCACTTCTGCGAAACAAAAAGCCCTTCTGAGTCCCCTTCTGACTCCATTTACCCTTCTGGTACTGGCACTGGCCTTCCCTCGAGGACTGATCCTCCCTTCCCTTCCTGCCCATCAATCCGAATCATTTTCCTTTTTGTGACCCGTGTTTCTCTAAGGCAGCCTCTTCAGATCACCTTGCCCTCAACTGCACCTGCCTTAGCGATCCGAACTTAGGGAAACCCCCCTAGAGCTGGAGAAGAGCCAGCCTGAAGCGAGGAGAGAGGGGTGTGGTGACATTGGCCTCTCTTTCTCGAGAGTTGACGTCGGGCCGGCGCGCCCGCGGTTTGGGCTTTCAGCACCCGCATGCCAGTTTCGGGCGTCAACAGACCCCAGAAGAACTTAACAACCTTAAGACCATCCAATGCAAACAATGGGATTTACCATCAACACATCAAGGACTTTACACACATGAGCCACATCATCCATCCAACAACCAATCAATAGCCCCTTGTTGGGCCAGTTCACGATCGAATTCATTCCCCAATCCTAGATCCAATTGCAGTCGAAGTTGACCCGGATCTACCAACATCTTCGTCCGTTAAAGAGCAAGTGCGAGGAACCAAGTGCTGGGTCAATTACTACCTTAGCTGCTGCTGACTCCGCTACTGGTTAAGACCAAAACAAGTACAAGCATAACTAGCAGCACAAAGACCAGTAACCAAAGATCAACCATGAGTAAGGAACTTGACAATGGACTCAAATGGGACCAAGATACAACTTAGGGGCACTTGAGCAAGTCAATGGGTAACCAAGGCTTTTTTCATTATTCCAAGGCCTCCAAGGGCTTCAAGCTTGGGCTTGGACAAGGTCAAAAGGGCTCCTCTAACACAAACAACCACAAACTAAACACTAACCATCAGGGGCTCCACAAGGGACACCAAGGACTCAACCATTGTCATCAATGACCAGACACTGTTGGCGTCAATGACAACTTAATCAACAAATCCGTCCTTAACGGGCTGTATAGATTAGTACTTTTGTTATTTCGTTACTCACTAAATTAGAACAAACATTTTGCCTCTACCGTGTATGCTCTACCCCTCGCGGCTTAGTCTGACACTTGGGGATATCAAAAGGGGTATTGTGCATTTATTAATCTCTCACATCTAATTAATCAATTCACATTAATAAATATTACAACCCTCAAACATTACGGAAATTCGGCGTAATGAGCCTAAGAAGTAGTGGGCAAATTCTTCAGGAAAAGTGGGAACAGCTAGAAAGCGATCGTGGGGTCCCGTAAGGCTACATCCTTGTTGGTGTAGTGTTGAACACCCCCTCACGACTCTATCTAGCCCATATTTTCTTGTGCAGAGCCACTCTTCTCAGAATACGGACATATTCCCAGTACATCACGGTATATCAGGAATCCCATTTCCCCTTAACTCACTCATCATTGAATAAATTTAAAAGTGACCAAGTAAACTGCAAAACATTTCTCATTTTCAACAGCACTTATTTACTTTGACTCCATTTTGGCACTGGTTTAATTTGTATCCGTATTTATGTTTTTAGTCATATCATGTTATGAATGCCATATCTTCTTTTATGTTGTCGAACTAAACTATAAATTGCAGTTTCTTGTTTCAGTGAATCACTTACACACTCCTAACAACCATCTCATCCATAACTTAATAAAATCTAGAGCCTTAGCAACTCTTTAATAGGGACTACCCCCCTTTGCTCTATTAGGAGTGGCCTAAATGGAGGAGTCAGGATCAAGTGACAACACCTGACTCGAGACTTGCCCCCAAGGACGCACTTAGCAACTTGAAGATTTCTGCTGCGCTAATTCCCCCAGGTGCGTGAAAGGAGGCAACACTATGAAATGGGCTTACATCATACCAATATCCGTCCTTCGTATCATCCCCTTCTCCAAAAAAGTATTGGGTTTGGAATAGACTTTGCTTGCTCCACAAAGAACGTCCTGATTGAGGCTGAATCAGTCCTCAAAGTAACACCCTTCACTGCTGCTCTCATGAAGTGATGGTACCTACAATCTGCTCAACAAAGGAAACACTTCTCCTTTCTTCTTGGTAAACTCTGTTGGTATAGACTGAAGTATGAAGCAATGTATTTCCTCACAAGAGCGTCACTGCCCCCATCGGAAAAACATTCATGAACCACCGCGAAGATTCTTTCGAAATGTAATGGTATCCTTGAAACGATGTCAAATCATGCTCTATAAAGGTAAATAAATCAGTGTTTGGAAATCATCAAACATGAGTGTTACCTCCCAAACCTGCACTTCAGATGTTACAAAGTCCCTTAACCAAGTGCAACTCTAGAGAACAAAGGAAGGTTAACTATTGTCACCACAACAACTCTTACTCTCACTCTAGGCTGGTTCTATTCCTGCACAAAGGGGGGATCCTACGTTACCGGAAACATCCCCCCTCTGCCAGCAGAAATGTCGTTCCATGCTTCAGATACGGATCCGGATACAAAATGACATTGAAATGGTTTAGATGCGCATTGTTTTCGCCCGAAATTGGCGCGCAGGTGTTGAAAGCCCAAACCGCGGGCGCACTGACCCGACGACAATTCTCTCTCGAGAGGCCAATGTCACCACACCCCTCTCTCCTCGCTTCAGGTTAGCTCTTCTCTAGCTCTAGGGGGGTTTCCCTAAGTTCAGATCTCTAAGGCAAGTGCAGCTGAGGGTAGGGTGATCTAAAGAGGCTGCCTTAGAGAAACTCGGGTAGCAAAAAAGGAAAATGATTCGGCTTGATGGGCAGGAAGGGAAGGGAGGATCAGTCCTCGAGGGAAGGCCAGTGCCAGTACCAGAAGGGTAAATGGAGTCAGAATGGGACTCAGAAGGGCTTTGTGTTTCACAGAAGTGAGACTAAGCTGGTCCGTTCCATAATCAGAGGCAAGGAGAATGGAAGTATAACCGACTACTTTCCATTACTCCCAAACCTCCAAGAACATAACGGCGACAAACAACTTGGCAACCGCAAATGCGTGCCCAATGTGCTAGATTATAGCCCTCTATGCTGGCTTGGTCTATAACTTATGAAAACCCGAAACCACGACAGAGAAACCCAACATATCCCAAAAACTCAACATGATATTTTTTCTTTATGAGCTCTGGGGAAAAATCCTCCCAACAAAAAAAATCCCATCTTTTACAATCTAAGAGCCTTGCTCTTTATAGGCCTCAAAGAAGGCTCTCATACAACAACCTAAATCAAAAGAAATAAGATAATAATAAAAAAAAGGAAAACGTGGATGAATCTCCACTTTTCTCTACAACTCCTACAACTAAGGTTTACTTTTATTAAAAGGCACTCATACTTAAATAAAAGAACTGGCACTTCACTAGGTGCTGAGAGAGCCCACGTGACCAACATAGGATGTCGAATCTTTTGATTTCCCTGCTAATGAGGAAAAGCAACATGCTTGGTGAAATAATCGTTCAAATCCCAGGATACTATTACCACTGAAATGATATCGATTGTCAAGAAGAATCAGCTGCTACATCAATTCGTGCATTGTAACGGGCACCCACCAATTAATATGATACGTGGTTGCTACCAAACCGTGAACCAGAGCTCCACGAAAACAAAAATGCAATTTTAAACTAGAGACCCGGCTGCCTGTGATAAATGGTCGTGAATTGCTCCCTTGACTGGACGCCGAGTCCCCTCAAAAATATAGATGCCCAGGGTTAATCCCTTAGATCGTTGCAATAAGCTGCCACCAACAAACGGTCGATACCTCCAGGGATTAGAGAAGTGGTTAAAAACCCATGCGGCAGATAAACATGCAGGACTGGATCCTTGTGATTGGCTCGGCTGCTGAAAGAAATAACTTTGCTACACAAGTCACGGACCCAGTGGACAGTCCTGATATTAGAGCTCAGTGATATTATGCCCGAGCTGAAGGAACGCCAATTATCGGTGAGGATATCCCAACGGCCGTCAGAAAATCATGGAAATAGATTTGTAATGGACTGTCCATGCAAAAAACAATTTTGACTGCTGCACCACGACTCAGCTATCAGCGTGGCTAATCATCCATTCGGTTGCCTAATTCCTTCAGTGTGAAACTCACCTTTGATTAACATCCTCTGAATACCAATCTCTCCAAGTACTCTTCAATCATCATGCCACACACTGCTCTTTGTGAAGCCAACTCCTGATTTGGAAAACTTTCCTTCATGCGGAAGCTCAACCAAATATATAAAGATCCAGAACCTTACGAATGGACTCAAATTTATCAATTCCTTTTGCGTTTTGGGTATACATAAAGTTGCTGGTGTAAAAACTTTTTTCAAGTCAACCGAGCCCTTCTTTGCATACTGCTCTGTAAATTGAATGAGCCCTTGAGACAAAATGCCATCATCCATATCAATCGGACCGATACAGAAGATATATCGTTCTTGCAATCCCAGAGGAAGATCTTCAATGACTTCCGCAACCTTTATTATGGCTTCACAGTCGCTAATGAAGTAATTTTGAGGATAATCTGGTATTCTCTACAAAATGCTCCTTATAGTGAATCTCAAATGTATGCCTAATAGAATACACGAGATGCTCTTGATAGCGTGAAGGAAATCCCACTGTGCGTAATTTTTAAATGTAGATAGCTGTGCCTTGAGTTCATGCATGTGGCATTGAAAAGATTGCTGGTCATCTGCTTGTCCCAAAAAGAAAGCTTTCTACAGACAAATATTTCAATGCATTATAAGTTCTGTTTGCATCTGTTTCAACTTCTATAGGTAACACTGAAGTTTTGCCAATTGTGATTTTTTCCTTCTCCTTGAGTTTTGTCTTTGCTTTTTTTTTCTCTATATACTCAATCACTGGGTTCATCCCTCTTTAAGAACTTAAAAATACCCTGTTTGAAAAAAGCTTTTTAATGGATACCAGTATCGTGAGATTCAACAGGGACTCGTGAGTCTTTCCAAGTCTCTCCCAAAGCAGGTTCTGACTTCAAACTCTTGGAAAAACTCGCCTAAACACTAGAATAGGCTGAAAGTCACCCAGACTCTTGGAAGACTCACCAAACCTACTGAGACTGCCTGAACTCTCAAGTTTGACCCCTTCAGTCTAGCCACAGTCCTCACTGTCTGAGCTTTCTCTGCTTTCCTTAATCGAGAATTGGCCCATTCTGTCTTGAAAAAGGAAGGATCTGTGTGCCTTGTAAAACAAGATCCATCCCCTGCAACATCAAACTTGTCTAGAATAAATAGTCGTGGAGGCCCTCTACACATTAAATAGGATTTCCATATGGAGCTAGGCAAGTCACGTTGAGTGAGATGAATCTGGTCATTTTGGATACTAGCACGCCATTCAACACCAATTATATAGGCAAAATGGAGTTGATTGTTTCAGACATCAAATCCTTCTCAATTGATGGAACCTCAGTCTCAAGTTGTTGCACATGTACCATGAGTTCATGACCTTTAGCAGTAGTTGCCATGACTTCTTCATGCAAATCATGAAAGATTTCAGCAGCAAACCCTCCACACATATCACACAATGACCACAAAGCTTGCTTAGGATTTGTAAAGCATGGCAGTGCGGACCTGTTGGCAAACTAACATCTGTCAATATAGTGAGCAATGTTGTAAACACCTTTCCTTGAAAAAGGCATACATCTACTTGCTTTAGCAGACAGTTTGAACATCTTTCCTGAACCTCTGCCTGCAAAAAGGTTTGAACTTTACCCCTACAAGTTAGGAGGTAACACGCATCAAAAAATTTGGATACGTTTCAGATGAATTGGGATACGTTTCGTCTTATTATGGATACTGATCTCGAAATTATGAAATGGATCCGGATAAACGGATATGGATCGTGATGAATCTAATCTGTATCCACAAAATCGTGAAACGTATCAGCTTAAAAAAACGCGCGTTTCAATTTCAGTTTGGGTTTGCATTTTCATTTGCATTTGAGTTTGGGTTTGCGTCGAGTTTGGGTTTGGATCCCTAAAGGTGAACCGTGAACATTATCCATTGTCGTTCGTATTCAGACTCCGTCATCGTTAGCATTCAGACTCCGTTGTTTCCATAGACTCCGCCGTCCACAGACTCCACACTCAACAGACTCCGCGGACCGCAGTTGGTGTTCAAGCTTCAACATTCAACATTCAGCATTCCCACATTCCGTTCAGTCGCATTCAACATTCTGCTCATGCTTCAGCATTCAACATTCTGTTCATGCTTCAGCATTCAGCATTCCATTCAGTGACCAGTTGCATTCAACAGTCCGTCTGTTCAGTTGCATTCAACAATCCGCAGTCGGCTTACATTCGACGTTCATATTCACTACGTATTCACTGTTCAGTGTTCACAGGTTCATAACTTCATTCATTCATTGTTCTGGACTCACGGAGGACTGAGGTTAGTTGTTTTACTTTTTTCTTTTCTTTTTTAAAAATGTTTTTTACTTGGAAGTTGGCATGAGTAACACACCTCCGTTTTAAGTTTTAACTCTTACTGTTTTAAAATTTAAATTTCCATTATTTTCAGACTTTTAGTGATGGCCCTAGGGCCTAGAGTCTTGTCTATTAGGCTATTCCCAAATCAAAAAATTGAACAACCTGCTGCCAATTAAATCCGATTTATCTGTATCATTTAAGTGTGGTGTAAAATACTTGAAAGTTGAAACTGCCCAAGTGAATTTTTGCTGCATTGTAAAACCAGTTTTTGCAGATCCTTTTTGCAAATCTGGCTGGGTAATCAACTTGAATCGTCTCCTTATTCTAGTGATTGTCGTCATCTGTAGGCCCTAGGGTGAGTTTTTTTTGTGGCTTTGAAATCTCTTTTAAGTTTTAACTTTTCTGGCTCAGCACTGATATTTATTATTTTCTTTGTTAAGTGGATAAAATTTAAAAATCTAGTTACTTACTATATAGAATTTAGATAAAAGATATAGTACTATACACTGTACAGTGATACATATTACACTCCCAATCCCACAGTTCTGCAAGTTAGCAAGTTAGTCGGGAGAATGTCCATTGTCAATTTTTAGTTTTTAATTTTTTATAGTAGTGTGCCCTTGATTTTTTAATTTTTTATACAGTTTTCCCTTGATGATCACTTTGTATATTTTTTGGTCTTGCAGGGTATAGCACTAGCAACATAGCTACAACCTACAACCTACAGGCTACTATTCATTTGCAGACTGCGTCATGGAATCGTCATCCATGAATGTTGGGGAGCAGGAAATTGAATATGTCCCTATAGAGAAAATTGATCCAAAGTCTCCTCTTTGGAAATATGTCACTGTTGTGGGCAAAATCCAAGGAGGGGGGTTACTAATATGGATTTTCAGTGAATGTCACAAGGAATTCAAGGCATCCTACACCCGGGTGAAAGCACTTTTGCTTGGGATAAAGAACAATGGTATTCGAGTATGCACCGGTCCACCTAAATCGGATGGAAAAGATGGAAAGGGTTTGAGCAAAGAAAAAATAGCAAAATATAAGAAAGAACGGGATGAGGCAGATGCTAAAGCAAATGAGTCAAGCGCTGCCTTTCAATTTAAACAACCTACAAGAATGGGGGCATACTCATCAAAGACTCAATTTCCCTCTCATGAAATTGGTAGTCCTTCAAGTTCAAACTTCAAGCGGTCTAATTTGGGACTGCTTGAAAAGAGTTTTAATAATTATGCTTGAGGCACAACAGATGAAGCTATAGGTCTTTGCATTTATGCAAATGGTCTTCATTTTAACCTTGTGCGATCTCCTTACTGGCAAAGATGATTAGAGAAGTTATAAAGCCCCAATAGGATACATTGGCCCTGGTTATGAGAAGATCCGCACTACACTGTTGACAGGTGAGAAGCTACATTTGGAGGGTGCATTGAACCCCATTCGTCATTCATAGCGCTTATCAGGGGTGTCCATCATTTCTGATGGATGGAAAGATCAAAGGAATAGGCCTTTGATCAATGTGATTGCTCAAAGCCCTAAAGGGGCAATGTTTTTGAAGGTAGTGGATTGTGAGGGCAGTAAAAAGATGCTCAATTCATTGCTAACATGTTGATTGAAGCAATTGAATTTGTGGGGGAAGAAAACGTTGTCTAGGTCATAACAGATAATTCAATGGTGTGCATAGCAGTAGGTCTAATTGTTGAAGGAAAATATCAACACATATTTCGGACCCCTTGTGTTGTTCATTCATTGAACCTAATGTTGAGCAAGATGGGGACCCAAATTGAGTGGATGCGACTTATTTTTGAGGAGGCAAAGGAAATACAAGCCTTCATCACAATCCACCACATGTCCCAAGGAATTTACAGGGAATTTGCGAAGTTGGAGCTTCTTAAGGTACCAATAATCTAAAGTTTAAAGTTTTAAACTTGTAAAGTTTGTTTCATAAATCTTATGACTCTAAATTTTAATTTATTGAATTCTTGTCACTTGCAGGTTGCAGAGACTCGTTTTGCCTCTCACATCATACTCTTGATGAGACTTAAGCAGGTGAAAGAATCTTTACAATCAATGGTATGCAATTCTCTTTGGAATCAATGGAGGCAATCCCAAATTGAAAGAGCACAAGCAATGAAGAGGTTGGTTGTTGGTTGTTGATGATGAATGGTGGGATAAGGTGGAATACCTCTTGGCATTTACTAAGCCAATTGTGGATTTGGTACGTATGTTTGACACAGACAGGCGCAATTTAGGAGAGGTGTATGAGGACATTGACTCCATGATAGAGAAGATAAGAGTGGTCATCAATGCCAAGGAGCAGGACCCAAATGGAGTCTTTTACAAAGAAGTAAAAGACATATTGACCAAAAGGTGGAACAAGATGACCACTTCATTACACCTTTTGGGCTATGCAGTGAATCCTAAATATTATTCTGCGGAGTTGCTAAATGATCCAGAAAGAACTTTACCAAAGAACGACCCAAAAGTCTCACAAGGGTATAAGAAAGCTTTGAGAAAGCTATTTGTAGATCTTGATATTGCCTATATGATTCGTGAAGAGTTTTCACATTTTGTGGGATCTAAGGGTTTGGGTGCAAGTAATGATCCTTTATCATCTTAAGCATCAAAATCATTGTCATTTCATGTTGGTTTCTTAGATCATTTATAACCCATTTAAGGTATGAGGGTTTGAACTTTGAACTTTGGGTGCAGAATCGTAGATATTGAGACTATGCAGGACAAGACCAGACTAAGCCCACTTAATTGGTGGAACTTCCATGGTGGGGAATTCCAAATATCCAAAAATTGGTCGTCAAGATCTTGTCACAAGTCTAGTTCCTCATCAGCAGAGAGGAACTGGAGCACATATGGCTTCATCCATTCGGTGAAGCGAAACAGATTGGGATCCAAGAAGGCCGAGGAACTTGTTTATGTCCATCCCAACCTTCGCCTTCTGTCACATAAGAAGGATGGATACAAATTGGGGCCCACCAAACTAAGGGATATAGAACCATAATTACCTAACTTGGATATGACATTGAATGCCATGTCTCATATGAATCCATTTGATGAGGAGGTACCATCAAGTGGACATGGCAGCAATGCTCCCGCTTCTACTTCTAGAGACAATCAAAGTGCTAGTGTTGATGTGGGTCATCGTCACTTGGACGAGGACATTTTTGATGATATGTAAATGTAATTTAGAATTATGTTTTGAACGTTTGAACAATGAACAATGAAATTATGAATATGCATTGACAATAGGTTGCCACTCAAATTCGATTTGTAATTTGCATATTTCAGATGATGAGAATTATCATATGATGTGATATGTTAAATTGTTAATATGTACTTTTAATTTAAAATTTAAATGATGAATGTTAAATTTTAGTTAAATTATATATATATATATATATATATATATATATATATATATATATATATATATATATATATAGCCGTTTCTTTGCCGTATCGTATCCATTTTTTTTGAAAATTTGCTATATTCGTGTCCCTCCTCATATCCGTTTCAATGCAACTTAGGGGGAAACCTTAGAAAATATTGTTTTTGTGATGTTGTTTAGAGATAAAGGGACGGTGGATTACCATGACCAATGTCTATCCAATTGGGTGATGGAGTCAAGATCAAAGACTAGTAGGGGTTGAAGATGACAGAGAAGATGTAATTAATCCATTCACTGATGTGTCATAATTAGTTCAAGACTCCAAACAAATTTTCAAATTATGCAAGAATGATGAGAGATTTTAAACAAGATGCACCATCACAACTATGAAATTACAACCTGTTGCTGCCTTTCACACACCTGGGGGGGACGTGGAAGAAATCTTCAAGCAACTCGGTGTGTCCTTGGGGGTAAGTCTCGAGTCAAGGTTGTCACCTTGTTCTTGACTCCTTCGTTTAGGAAAAATCCTGAGTCCTAACGAAGGCAAGGGGGGTAGACCCTAAAAGAGTTGCTAAGGCTGATTAGGCTTTAGTGGTGATGGATTTGGATGAGTAAGCTTTTAGGAGTTTTTAATCAATAATGGGAAACAAGAGATTTGAAAGATAAATTGATTACAACAACATAAATATAGCACATGGAATTATAAAATTACTCAACTCATAAATTATGCTGATAGAAATAAAAGACCAGTGCCCAGTTAAAAATGGAGTTGTAAGGTTGTGCGTGCTGAAAAATGTTGAAGTAGATCTTTTGCAATTGTCTCTTGGTAAGTTGTAAGTTAATGTGGAAAATGAGTGAATGAACTCAGGGGGATGGGAACTCCAAATATACCCGAAGGTACGAGGAGTATGTCCAAAACCTTTATTCGATGCTGCTCCCCACAAGGAATATGTGGGCTGGTTGGAGTCTCTGAGACGTGTTCAACACTACACCAACAAGGGTGTAGGCTAACTGTGTCTCGAGGTCACTACCTAGTTGTTCCTGCTTTCTTTGTGGATTTTGTCATCGCAACGGATCAAATCGAGGCGTTGGATTTTCGCCGTCGGATGTTAATTTGAGATGTGAAAACTAATTATGCTAGTCACCCACATTGCTTTTGATGCATCCATCTAGTCGATCGAACTGCAGTGGTGCAAAGCACACACAATGGAGCCTCGGTTATTTTAGAGCTACTTGCGGAATAAAGCCCATAAGGCTTCGTAGCACTACACGGTATAACCTCCAAAGCTTCTATATTCCACAATTGAATGAAAAATAACAGTATTACAATAGCCACCGGCTCTTCATCCAACTCTAACTAGTTTGGAATGAGAGGGTTGGTCTTTATTTATAGCCAGACTGGCCAATATGGGCGCATGCCTGACTGAGAGAGAGAGTCTGAGTTGAGGTGAGATGCTTGAGGGTGATCCAAACCTCCACTGAGCTTGAATTGAGTAGCACTTAAGAGTTAGGTGCCACCTCCCTCACCAATTGGGACCAACCCACTCTGCAAGTGACAAATCACCCACATGTGTGGGAGGAGAGAGAGAGGGCGCAACCTCCTTGAATGCATGAGCTAGATAACTCCCTCTTCATCCTCAATCAGGAACTTCAATCAAGGAATAGACTCGCCTACCCTATCTGAAGCCGATGAGACCTGATTTCAATCAAATTGGAGCATTTTCCACCGATTTAGGAAAATGGGAATATTCTCGATTTATTAATTATTTTCATCTTTTAATTAATTTTTTTTTTTTTTTTGTAGAATGTTGACTTAAGTGATAAACTTATCACTTAAAACTTAGTAAAAGAGGGTTTTTGGGTTAAATAGGTGCTCTAAGTTAGAAAACAAGCACCCCCATGGAAAAATCCAATCCCTAAGCACACTTTTATTACATTTCCAATTTTTCCAATTAGACTACTAAAAAATAGGTTAAGTTTACGGGAAAAATTATTTTTTACCAAAACTCAAAAATAAACCTAGGGGGGTCTAGTACATGTCCATATGACTCAAAATTAATGCCTAACATGTTTATAAACATTGACACATAGACTCTAGTAACCTCCTAGGTTTAAATACCAGGATGACCACCCCAACTTTGGAGGTGTGAGTGAAAAACTTAGAAATTATTAGTCGTTTATTTAACAACAAATAATCTCTAAGGGAAGAAACACTCTGGGCTAGTCGAATTGATATATAATTCTAGGAGACCGTGTCTTTTACATACACCACCATGCGAAAACATTTTATTACAACTCCCCCAAGGGGGTATGAACATGTGGTACAAGAAAATTTTAAATTTTTTTCCCAGAAGAGGCCTGGTTGACTTTTGATCTTTGAAGAATGAACAATGAAGTTTGTTCTACTTTGTCGGCTCGCCCAAGTACAACTTAGGTGGTAACATCTGGCTTCAACTACGGGACGTGTGCTCGATCTAGTCTTAAGGCAAGGAGAGGATACGAGAACACTAGAATCTTTGGTTTATATAACCTGTAAAAATATTTCAACTTGACAAGAAAACCTTAGTAGCACCAGATTTATATGAAATCCAAACGAACCATTAAGTTGCTTTGTTTAAACAAAACAAATGTCGCTAACTAATGAAAGAAAAGTTTTATTTTAACCGAGTATATAACGGAAATGCATAAAGTAAATGCTTGTTTTAAGGAGCTTATTTTCCTACTCTAAGCATGATATAAAAAGGTTAGGTGTAATAAAAAATCCAATGTAGCCACCTAAGCATTTTATTAATATAAAAAAGTTTTTCTTGTCTTTGGTTACTAGCCAAAGCAAGAATATATTATTCAGAAAATGCAAACTTGCGTGATGATCCAGAATGGGCGGGTTGGATGGGAAATCACAGGCATGAATAATGTCGTCAAACATCTTCCCAAACTGGTAGGTGCTTGCATAGGCTGCTTCTATCCATGACTGGATAGGGATGATATACAAATTGGCATGATGAGGCAAATCGACTACACCATCATACTGATCNTTAAGTGACTTTAATGTGAGGGTCACATTTTCCCTCTTAAGTGACTCAGGCAAAATAAAGTCACTTAGGGAACTCCTGACAAGGTACAAAAATCAACATGATCATCAAGGCTTACCGAATGATAACTCATTGTATAAGCCCTCAGCTGCTCCAAATCATAAGGAACCTCTATATGTGAAGATGATGGCTGAGAATGATCTTTTGTCAGTTGCTTCATATCTGACTCTTTGTGATATTGTTTCTCAATGTTTTCAGTATTGATACACATATAAGGCTCTAACTGATCATGTGAAAATTCTGCATGCTCCTCTTCCATACTAAGATTTTCCAAGGTCTCAAGATCCACGCTCCCCTCTCTGGAGATATCAAAGATGGGCCTTTCTAAATCCATCCAATAGTCATCATGCCCATCTTTGTAAATGGAGGGGGAGTTCTCATCAATTAAATCACATCTCTGGCTATATCCCTCCTCATGATCATAGTCATCTTCTTCGGAAAAAAGGTCACAAGGTAGTAAACCTTCCAAGCTATCATCATTATGTTCATTACAGATTTCATCATAAGTTTCACTATATGCTTCCGAAATGGTTTATTCTTGAGATAGATCTGTGGTACAAATGTGATCATTATCTTTACTAAAATAATATTGAGGACACTCTGAAACTTCTATGAAAACATGAGGGTCTTTGACAATATCTTCAATCAAGAGTTCTTCACATGTTTGTTCAATAGGGATCCTCATGGAGGTGCTCTTCTTTCAAGAAGAGTTGCTCAAGGGTGAAAAATGTGGGTTCTTTACTCATCAAATGTTCATGCTGCTTGGAGGCTTCAAGAGAAAGCTTTTCGCCAGGAAGGAAGTAAGCAAAGGCATTTCTTAGATATTTTCCGTATTTGTCCCATCAAAATACCACTGTATTAGAAAAATACTAAAGAAGCTTGAGAGGGAGGTAATACAGAATCAGGAATATCCTCAATAAACCAATATTAAGCATGCCCACCCAGAGAACTTGCAAACATCAACATCATAATATCCTCATGAACAATGTCAGAGTCGGCCAAAACTTTAAGAAAAGCCATGATGTGTAATCTGGCTGAATCATCATTTCCTTGACCATGAAAGATTGTGTTGTCCGTCGATTGCACACTAGCAGCATAAATCAATTGAAAGTTGTCTCCTCACTTAGGAAAGTGGGAGAGGTGTGACCTTGGGGGCAAGCACAGAGCTAGGTACTGTCACCTACTCCTAGCTCCTCTGTTTAGGTTAACTCCTAACGAAGCCAAGGGGGGTAGTCCCTACAAAAGAGTTTCTATGGCTCTTAAGTTGTTAAAGTGTTCTTAAAGGTTGCGGATGCGGATGGGTGTTGTTTAGGAGTTATTATGATTTGAAGGTGTTATACTTGTTATAAATGTAACACAAAATCAAAGAGCAATCCACGTTGCAACAAGAGATTGAAAGGTAAGTTTAAATTCTAGACTTCAATTAAGCATTCAGTGAAAGCAATTATAACAAACCATAGACAATTGATCAAATAATGTAATTATGCAAATTAAAACAAGGACCAGTGCCTTATGGAGTCAATGAAGCTGAAATGCGCCAGAGAATTAAACACACGTCTAGAAATTAAACCAGTGAATGTTAGATTGTGCGAGTGCTCTTGGTAAATTTAAGGATTTTAAAGATGATCTTGCTTAAGGTGTCTAGGAAACCTTACCGGAAATACTTTCAGTGGCTCCGTTCAAAGACATGACGGACCTGTCTGGAATCACAAGCTAAGTGTTTAGAGAATTTAACCAGCGAGTGTCCAGATTGGGTTGCCCGATGCCCACACTTGGAATTTTCCCACTACTTGAGTATTTTTCGAGACAACGCCGGTGCGTTGGTTATGGGGTGAAAGTTTTATTATGTTATCACTTGCAAGATTAACAAATCCGATCACCATTCTGAGTACGAGTCCAACTTTTCAGGGTCGGCAGAGCATACTAGGTGAGGGATAGCAACGAGGAAAATTTTAAGTGGGGAAATGTGAGTTGGAAAGATTTTATTATTATGAGCACACAGTTCAACTCTCCGACAGAGAGTGCTCTTGACTTTGTCTTATGACAGATGTTCAAGAGACTTTAATTAATCTATATGCTTGATGCAAGGATAATGCAGTGGGAATGCTCTCCGACAGAGAGTGCTCTTGACTTGGGTTATGGCAAGTTCAAGAGATTTTAGTTCTTTCTTAAAAGACAAGTATCTTGAAATAAGAACATAAAGATGATGTAGTTTAAATAAACAAAAGATGAGATGACTAAACTAACAACTAGTATCTACTTTGCAAAAAATGAAACTACTCTAAGTACTTGAAATAAATCTAAGCTAAGAACAAAGACACTCTTTCCCAAATGGGGAAGAAAAACCAAGTATGGGAGGCCTTATCCCACTTAGCCTTGTTTTATTAATGAAGTACAAATGCCTTGGGAATTTAATCCTTGTAAGGACTTTTGAGAACTAACTTAAGTAAAAATGAAAAACTCTTATGAGTTTGTACAAAGGAGAATGACTTCTTTTTGGTTTTGGATCCTTGTCTTTGGATCTAGTTCTGTTTGCTCTTTCTTGCTGGGTTTTGCTTTTAGTTCACCTGTGGATAAGAGCTCTAAACAAGGATTAGTAAGAGTGTTAGGAAACCAAATTTAACCTGTGATTCGAAAAGATTAAGTGGATGAGAAGACAAGTGCCTTATGAGATGAAACAAAAGACCAAAACAATGGAATGAGACTCAAAATCAAAACTTGGAAAGGACCAGGCAAGCTCACCGATTTTTATGTAAAATGCACGATTTTTGACAAAACGACTTGAGACTTTTTGCGTATTTAAAATTAAAGATTTTTTAACATTTTAGGCTAATTTCCAGAATCTGGAAAATAGTAGAAAATTGCAGAAAATCAATAAAAAAACAGGAAGTACAAAATAACACGTTTTTTGAAAAAAAAAGTTAAAAAATAAAAAAATAAAAATTTTCGAAAAATTTCTGATTTTTAGGCCAATTTCCAGAATTAAAAAATAGCAGAAAAATGTCAAAAAATTAACAAAAAACAACAAGCTTAAATTTTCATATTTTTCGAGAAAAAGTACAAAAACTTGAAAAATTTAATTTTTTGGAAAATTTTCGAAAAAATTTATGATTTTATGAATTTCCAGAATTAAAAAAATAATGAAAAAACACAGGAAAAACTAGCAAGCCGAAAAACGTGCAAATTTTCCAAGGCAAAAAAAGTCAAAATATTGACTTTTAAGCACTAGTCTTGAAATTTCGAGTTAGCTGAAAATGTGCAAGAGATAGCGGGGAAAGAGAAGTGGCACGCAAAACAACGCGACAATTGGGGACAAACCCCAAAGTACTTCTCACGACAAAAAGTCTGGCAAACAAAAGAATGATGGATTTACAAACTTGAAATAAGACAAGGATCTTAGATCTAGTAAAAGTTAAAGATTAAAAAAGGTAGATCTAAACCTAACAAGTAGATCAAAGTATGAATCTTTGATCTACTTTAGCCAATCATAATGCAAGATCTAGAAATGTGAATAAATTGAGAATACTTGCACTACTTGGAAAGCAAATCGATAGGATAAAACCTGTAAAAATGTAGATCCGCTTTGTAGTAACCAATGTAACCAAGAGATTTTTTGAAGTTTGTAGTTTGATGGATGAGGCAAGCAAACCCTTTGTTTCTCGATTTCTTAAAGTAGAAGACTCCCTTAGGCACCTGTAGAATGAATGCATGAACCAAACAATAGCTCGTGTTTGGGAGAATACCTGAAAGCCACAAAACTTAAGAGAAAAACATAGTTCAAATAATATTGTGCTAGATTGTTAGCCTTCTAATCACAAGATCATATATTTAAGAATCAAAAGAAATGAGCTAAGAATGGTATCACCTTGAACAAGATGAAGCATGACACACAAATAACTCCCACATGGACCTCCAAAGTCGTCTTGCTTTATTCAAATTCAGAAGATATTACAAATTTTTCCAGAGTGTAGTTGCACAAATTCTCCATCTAAATAGAGCTGAAGGAGCCTCTATTTATACAATGAGATCAAGCTAAAACCCTAAAACCAAATCACATAACCTGACCGGCTCGGCACATAACTGAAAGCCCAGACCTAAAAATGAAGAGCTGGGAGTGAGGGGAGGCCTCCACCTAGGCAAGGTGCCCCCACTCCAACCCTAACCACTGCAAACAAGCCATAACTGAGCCCACACGTGTGGATGATGCCCTCATGCTTAAGAGGGGCGTGAATGATGAAGGGAGGCGTGAGCTGGTAGGTGAGGCCACAACTTAGGTATGGAGGAGCCATTGCTAGATATGGAGAGGCCACTGCTGCTGTAATCTTCAGTCTTTACCTCGATAAAATCATCAAACCAATGAGTGCTCTCCATTTCATCCAATTCTGGAGTTTCGCTGGAGATGACAAATCCGTTAGCTGAATATAACTTTATTATTCACTGAATGCTGACTGAAGCTGAGTTAAGATAACTCCAATCATCATAAATGCCCATTGTGATGTCATTTAGCCTTTTATTTCGTTGAATTTGGATTAATTTGGAGAGTTTTAATTTTCTCCAAAATAATCATTTTTTCCTCGAAAATGGCTTTTTTTAGAAAATGAGCGTTATGTGTTCGATTGATGATCTGAAAGTTGGATCTGACTGGCTGCTTGATCAAGAATGATTTTTGGCTTAAGGTTAGAGTCTTCAATCATTGAATTTGGGGTCCGGATGACCGACTTATTACAAACGAGATTTTTCCAATTAATTTATGGAAAATTTAATCAAAAAACTTAGGAAAATAATTAAAAAATTAAAAAATAATTTTTTAACCCGTCCGGTAAAATTTTTTCAGAAAATTTTTAAAGCTCCTATTGACTTAGGACAAGACCATGCTCTATTCTAACAATGCCTAGTAGATTTATAAACACTTAGTTGGGCTCTAATAACCCCCAAAGGCCCAAAATTCAAAATCGGGCATTCCAGCTTTGGAAGAAGCGGGAGAAAACCTCGTCAATTATACCCGGCTATAGGCAAAACATAATTGTCAAGGGAAAAAAACTCCCTGGAATACCTTAGTTGAGATTCTACGTCTTAGGAGACCGAACCACTCAAAATACCCTACTAGCACATTTTATTACAAACCCCGCGGGGCCATGGTCAAAATTATTCAAATGAAAAACTGGCAAGCCAATATTTGCTAGACATGAAGACGGATCAACTGATACACTGGAATCAAACATTGAACATGTTTGTCAACCGGCGGCTCTTCAGGTAATCCAACTATGGTACAAATAAGTGGATAACAGATTGGAAGGTAACTTGATAAATTCTCATCATAATGAGAGTTGGGAAAACCTGGGATGTTTGAGAAGTTGATGGGAAGAACTAAATTGCAAATCTGAGCACCAGCTTCTTCATCATCCATATTCAGCTAACTGAAGCATATATCAGGAATAACCATAGAATGTATCTTGTGTTGAATAGGTGAAGCTGTCAACTAATTTTACTTTTGTATGAGCTCGTCTACACACAATCAATCTCAACAAATTTTATGAGATACAAGGGTTTTATCCTTTCAATGGAGTCCTCATGTGAGAATAAAAATATACATTTAAGAACTCTCACAAAAATATTTTTTGCTTTTCTTTGTAAAATAGTAAACTGAAAAAGGTCAGTGGAGTCGCCAGATGAAAATTAAAGATCTAATCTAAACATTCATAAAACAAAGCAAAAACAAAAAAGAAGAAAATAAAAGTTGTGCCCCGGGAATTAAAAGATTTATCCCTGGTGTTGTCCGCCGATTGCACACCAGCAGG
>LPNX010372618.1:174833-187100 GCA_001517045.1 Pseudotsuga menziesii | reverse complement strand
TCGGTCAGAGCATACTCCGGCAAGGAGGGAAGGGGGTTAATTAATTAAAGGGGTGTGAGTTGCGAATTTTATTAAGTTAATTAATTAAAACTCTCCGACAGATAGCACTCTTGACCATGTCTTATGACAGTGGTTCAAGAGACTTAGCTAATTTAGATGAAACTAATGTAGGGGATATGCAAACCTAAGATGCTCTCCGATAGAGAATGCTCTTGACTTGTGTTTCTGCAAGTTCAAGAGTCTTACTTATGAGGATTAATTGATTAAACAAGCACAAGATGAAATTAGTTGATTGGACTCTCCGACAGAGAGCACTCTTGATCCACCTTATGGTGTGATTCAAGAGATTTGCACAATTGATTTACTTAGAAAGATAAACAATTAAAAGAACTGAGTAATCAACTTAATTAAAAAGTGATGAATTGACAATTAGTATTCTAAGATTAATAAGCAAGTCTAATTTAAGCATGAACAAGTAAAACACAACACAATCCTCCCCAAATGGGGGAGGATGAGAGTGGGGACTTAAAAACCCCACTCAAGCACAAGATCTTTATTAAACTTTATTGCAATATGCCTTAAGGATTTTAATCCTTGAAAGGACTTTTCCAATGAAAACAAAGTAACTCTACAATTATTAAAACTTGTAAAAAGGAGAGTGCTTTTTCTTTACTTGAAACTTTTCTTGAAATTTTTCTCGAACTTTGTGAAAAGGGAAAATAAAAAGCTTGAATGAAAACAAAGAACAAGATAAAGGAAGGCTGAAAATAGGAATGAAAAGATAGGAAGAAGGAAGAAAAACAAAAAGAAGGTCAAAGACAAGAACAGGGAAGAAAAATGCAACCAACTATGAGGCCAAAGGAGTATAAAAAATGATGAAAACGGGGCAGCGATGAAGAAGGAAGTTGGCTGTCATAAAAAATAAAAAAACAGGTCAGCGAACAAAAAGTGGCCAAAAAGAGGCAAAAAATGGGCATAAACTAGGGCACACTAGGGCTGTCCAAAAAGAAGAAAAGGAGTGGTAAAAAAGAATAAAATGGGGCAGCGATGAAGAAGAAAGATGGCTGTCATAAAAATAAAAAAATAGGACATCGAACAAAAAGCCCAAAAACAAGGTTCAAGAGGGTCCAAAAATTAGGGCAAAAAAGAGGCAAAAATGGGGCATAAACTAAGGTACACTAGGGCTGTCCAAAAGGAAGAAAATGAGTGGTGAACTAAGGCAAAAAATGGGCAGCGAAGAAGAAAGAGTGAAAAAAGACAAATAAAGCAAAAAGGAAAGGGGCTAGCAAGCAAGGAAACGAAAGGAGGTCAAAGAGGAAAAAGAGAACAAGAGGAAGGAAGTTCGGTAACCAGGTGTATTGTTTAATCTTTGTTGATGGAAGGAAGAAGAAACCCTGACTATTGTATTTCTTTCTTGGATTGAGAAGCGCTTAGGAGAACCTGCAAAACGAAGGAATTAGATGAAAATAACCACCGGTTCATGAAAAAGAGCTTGATCTTTAAGCTTGTCCTTCACCTTTGATGATCTCTGCAAAACCGTTGAAAACAAAATTAAATCCGAACAAAATACTCATAAACTAGATTGTTAGCCCTTCAAGAGTATATATTGAATAATGATTTAATAATTGAAAAAGAGAAGGGTAAGAGAAATATCACCAAAAGACGGTGTGAATCCACAATTCCAATAGCTCATACATAGACCTCCAAAGTCACAACTTTATTCCAATCTTCAAACAAAAATTACAATAATTTTGGTAGAGTGTTCATACCCAAAATATCCATCCAATAGAGCTGAAAGAGCCTCTATTTTAACAAATGAGAGAGTGCTAAAACCCTAAAACCAAAAAACCAACCCTAACCAGCTTAGCCACCTAACAAAGAGCCCAGACCTAAACCGGAGAACCGGGAGTGAGGGGAGGCCTCCACCCAGGCAAGGCGCCTCCACTCCAAACCTGTGCACTGAAAACAAGCCAAGGATGAGGCCACATGTGTGAGTCTGGATGTAGGCAAGCTCATCCTTTAGGTATGGCAGGAGCCTGAGATAGGTTTGGGAAGCCCACTGATGGTGTAAGCTTCAGTCTTCACCTCGATCAAATCACCGGACCAATGAGAGCTCTCCATCTCATCTTTAGCTGGAGATGACATGTCTCATAACTGATAATAAATTAATTGCTCTCTTAATGATGACTGAAGCTGAGTTATGATAACTCCAATCATCATAAGTGTTCCATGAGATGTCATTTAGTCTTTTATTTTACTAAATTTGGATTAATTTGGAGAGTTTTAGTTTTCTCCAAAATAATCATTTTTTTTAATAAAAATCATTTTTTTACTAAAAATCATTTTTCCCTCAAAACTGACTTTTTTGAGTAAAAAGGCATTATGTGTCCGATTGCTGATCTGAAAGTTGGTTTTGACTGGCTGGCTGATCAAGAATGATTTTTGGCTTAAGGTTAGAGCCTTCAATCACTGAATTCTGAGTCCGGATCACGAACGGGTTTTTTCCATTTAATTTATGGAAAAATTAACCCAAAAAACTTAGGAAAAGTAATTAAAGGTTAAAAAGTAATTTTTCACTGTTCGAAAAAGATTTTTTTGAATTTTTTTTGTGTGTCCAGATGACTTAGGACATGACCATGATCGATCTAAATAATGTCTAGTAGGCTTATAACACTCAGTTGGGCTCTAATAACCCCCCAAGGCCCAGAATTCAACATCAGGCATTCCAGCTTTGGAGGAAGCGGGAGAAAACTTCGTCAATTATACTCGGCTGAAGGCAAAGCATAATTGTCAGGGGCAAAAAACTCTCTGGAATACCCTATTTGCAATTCTACGTCTTAGGAGACCAAACCACTCAAAAATATCCTACTAGCACATTTTATTACAAACCCCGTGGGGCCATGGTCAAAATTATTCAAATAAAAAAGTGACTAGTCAATATTGGCTAGACAAGCAGACGGATCAACTGATACACTGGAATTAGATTTTGAACAAGTCTGTCAATCGGCGGCTCCTCAGGTAACCCAACTATGGTACATAAATGTTGGTAACATCTGGCTCCAAGTGTGGGACAGGTACTTGCTTGATCTATTGATAAAAAATAGTGCCTGAGAATCCAAGAATCTCTGGTACCTGCATGTAAACAGAAGTGTCTCAGTTCCATGTATATGATAAAAATATGCCATGATGAAATACCAAAAAATATTTTTTGCTTTTTTCGAAATAAAGTACATGGAAATAAACTTCTTCTTTTTTAGCATATATAGAATGGAATATGATACAAATTCTAGTATACAAAAGAAAGAGCTTTAATGTAGCATTTTACGAAGTTATGATACAAAAGTAAAGTACATAGAAATACAACAAGGATAGGTTTAGAAAATCCCTGTGATGACCCCTTGGTCATCTTGGAGGTTGTTTCGATAGAAAGGCTGCAAGTGTTGGCCATTCATGGGAAGGTTTAAAATTTCTCCATCCATAGTGTTAAGGAAAAAAGAATTGGTGCCAGCCGTGTCGCGGATGATAAATGGGCCTTTCCAAAGGCTATCAAATTTCCCATGCTTTCCAGGCTTCTCCCTTCTCTTATCCCATAAGAGAACAGTATCTCCGATTTGGAAAGCTCTTGGCCTAGCTGACTTATCAAAAGTTCTCTTCATACTTTCTTGATGTCTGAGTGACTGATCAAGGGCAGCTCTTCGGGATTCATCCAATTCTACAATCTGGTTTATTCTCTGCTCCATTTCTGCTTGTTCTGTGCCATACTCACTTAGCATCCTGAAGATCGGAATTTGCATACTGACCGGAAGGGTGGCTGTGAGTCCATAAACCAGCTCAAAAGGTGATTTACCAGTTGAGTTTTTCTTAGAAAATTGTTAAACCAGTAGAAACAAGGAAGGTCTTCCTGCATGCATGTGTTCTTGCATGCAGAAGATTTAAATTAGGAAACCAATTGTACTTAATTTACTTTTCCTAAGTTTACTTTGGAAAATAAATTAAAGTGATCTAAATTAAGTTTAGTGAACCACTAGTTAAAGTGAAAGTGAAATTATGGTTTTTGCTTTACCACTAGTTAAAGTGAAAGTGAAATTAGGGTTTTCGCTTTACCTGAAGTTATAAAAGAGAGATCAATTGGTGGAGAGAACACACATACTTTTATTCCGACAGAGACAGGATACAGACATGGAGAGAAAGTCAGACAGAGGATTTAGCTGAGAAGACGGAGGAGCGAGCAGCAGGATCATCGAGCTTCGTACAGCTGGGCCGTACACTCACCCATTTTAGCTGGGCCGTACACTCACCCATTTGAGAGGTGTTGAGGTTTAGCTGGGATTTTCCCAGTGATTCTGCCAGGTACTGCATTCACCAGGTTTGGGTGAATTTGTAGTGATTGTAAAAGTTCCATATTTTTTCATAATAAAATCTAAATCTGACTGCTGCATTGATTTTCCCATCTTGGGTTTTTCCGGGGGTTTCCATACCCAAAATAATAGTGTCAATATTGTGATGTGATGTTGTGAGTTATTTCTCAGGTTTATACTCCGCTGCATACTATAAAAGATATTCATGTGTGGTTATCTTGCATGCACTGTTTAGCCCTAGTTGAATATTAAAGGAAAATTTTCATGGTATCAGAGCTCTGGTGAGCTAAAGCTGAGAGATTTGCAACAACAGTGATAGATCAGGGGCAGATCTATAGGAAGACACAAACCTGTACTTCCAGATCTAGGGTTTGATAGGTACACTTCACTATGGCCATGCAGTTGAGAGTTGAGGCTAGACTCCAGGGTGCTCAAAACTTTCCTGCATGGAAAGAGAGGATCACAAGTATCCTGGACGTCAGTGATGTTGAGGAGCACATTGACTCCACAAAAGTTGCACCCACAGATTTGGCAGATCTGATAGCCTAGAAGAAGATTGATTCCAGAGCCATACTGATTATCATGGATGGAGTGAAGGACCATATAGTCCCTCACCTTTCTGGTAAGAAGACCGCATTGGAGATGTGCAAAGATTTGGAAAGTCTGTACCAGAGCAAGAACGAGAACCGGAGGATGGTTTTTCAAGAGAGGATGCACAACACCAAAATGACCAAGGGAGGAGTGGTGCCTTATCTCACGAGGCTCACAGAGATCAGGGATGAGCTTGGAGCTGTTGGCTCTAAAACTGATGATGAGGAGCTACTTCGGATAGCCCTTAATGGCTTTTTTAAGCCATGGGACACCTTTGTCAAAGGTGTTGTGGTTAGGGAGAAGCTCCCTATTTGGTAGAGACTATGGGATGACTTTGTGCAAGAGGAGACCCGCATGGGTCAAGGATCAAGCTCATACAGCAGTGCCCCACATATTGTGGATGAGGAGGCTCTAGCCCTTACAGGGAAGAGCAAGGGGAAGGCAAAGAGGAAGAAGGATGGTAAGAAGAAGCTTGAGGGTGTCAAAGGTCGAGTGTTTTATCTGCCCCAAGCAGGGACACTTTGCTTCCCAGTGCCCAGACAGGAAGAAGAAGAGTAACACTCAGATGGCTGGATCTGCAGATGTGGATGAGTTCAGCAGAAACTTCGATGAGGAGTTTTATTTGATAGCTTGCATGGCAAGCACCACAAGGCGCATCATATGGTACATTGATAATGGAGCATCTAGTCACATGATTGGACATAAGAGATTTTTCAAAGAGTTGCATGAGGGTGGAACAGGGAAGAGATTTTTCAAAGAGTTGCATGAGGGTGGAACAGGGATCCACGTTGAGCTCTGTGATGATGCGTAGTATTAGGCGCAGGGTGTTGGCACCGTGTCATTTGAGAGGGAGTTTGGCAAACCCCTCAGTTTTGCTGATGTGTTATATGTTCCAGGACTAACCAAGAACCTTGTATCGGTCTCCACTCTAGAGGACAAGGAATATCAGGTGAAGTTCCATGACCATAGAGTGTATATCAAGCCCAAGGGGTCAGATAGGAGCTTGGATCGGGTGATTGGCAGAAGGAGTGGGAAAGTGTATAGATTACACTTTGAGCTTGCAAAGGCTCTAGGTAGTAGCAACAACAGCAGTCAGGGTGAGTTGTGGCATAGGAGGATGGCACACTTACACCATGGAGCACTGAAGCATTTGAGATAGGCAGTCATTGGAGTTCCTCAGGTACAGGAGGGAAAGCATAACCACTGCAAGGGTTGTGCTTTGGGGAAGAACATCATGAAGCCTTCTCCACAGAGTCAGCACAAGTCTAAGGAGCCCTTGGACTTGGTGCATTCGGATGTATGCAGACCTATGAGTGTCCATTCGTTCAGTGGTTACAGTTACTACGTAACCTTCATTGATGACTATTCCAGGAAAACCTAGATCTATTTCCTGAAGGCCAAGACAAAGGTCTTTGAGAGGTTCCAAGAGTTCAAGACTTGTGGAGAACCAAACAAGAAAGAAGATTCGGGTGTTGAGGACAGTCAACAGGGGTGAGTACACTTCGAATGAGTTCATGGAGTATTGTTCGGCTGAGGGGATCAAGAAGGAGCACACTGTGCCCCATACCCCACAGCAGAATGGAGTTGCAGAGCGGAAGAACAGGACTATGGTTGGAGCAGCCAAGGCCATGCTATTTGATCAGGGATTACCACTATTCCTCTGGGCCGAGGCATACAAGACTGCAATATACATTCAGAACAGGTGTCCCCACATAGCCTTGGGGAGGAAGACACCAGAGAAGGTCTTCACAGGCACTAGGCTAGATGTTAGTCACATTCGCATATTTGACAGTGTCTGCTATTGTCATGTTTATGCTGACAATAGTAAGAAGTTGGACCCTTCTGGCCATATTGAAGCACGACCCCTCTTCCACATAAAGACAAGCAAACTTTGGGTAAAAAAGGATATTTTGAATTGTTTTGAAATATTGTGACGGTCACCCACATGTGGCTCACGCTAGCTAATGACCATGGTTGCGCTAGCGTGAAGTGGACCCCTCTCCACTTAAAACCTACGAATTAAATCATGGTATTTTAAAAACGTGGAGTATGTTATACTATGTTACGAACCTTTCAATTAATTATTCCTTCACTCCAATATTTCATACGGTTCAAGTGAGAATTAAAGACTTGCACGTGTGGGAGTTTGGTGAAGAGGTTGGATGATGTGGCCTTTGGGGAATGAGTTGGTAGGAGAGGTGGCATCTATCTCTCCAGTTCCACTTCTGATTAGTTCAGTTCAACTTAGTTACACTCCGAGTTGATCTTCAGTTGGTTGGTGCCTCCCCTGGTGCTAGGTTTTGTTATAAAAGCGAGGCCTTCTTCCCCATTTGAGATAGAAGCAAGGGATCTTTGCTCATATGATTGTAATTGTTTATCTTTGTTATGAATAAAGTTGAGTCTTTGGAGGACAATCTGTTGGTGTAATACTCTTTCATGGTGAATGTGGGTTCTATAACCGAGGTGATATTTGGTTAGCTTTGCGTTATGGTTCATGCATTTTCAAATATCTAGCTTAGAAGTTTGTATTCCAATCCGTAGAATAGGCATTTGAATCTCAAATTGCTTATTTATGTGCAATCATATAAGATTCGAAAGTTATACTTTGTAGTCGGTAATACTTGTATGCTTTTGGTTTTATGTGATTTGCCATACTAGATCTGATCTTTGCATGAAGGTTTCTTGTGTAGCTTTGCAGATCACCGAAGGTGGAGTAAGACTGGAGCTCAATTGCATCTTGTCTTCTTCACCGCGTCATTTTGGATCTAACTTGTTTACCCTACAGGCACCTTTCTCCTCAACCTTGTTCAAAGTTTGAAGCTTGAGCTCTTCCTCTTCCTTCTCAACGAAAAAACACTCAACCCCAATCTCTTTCTTTTAATTTTTTGCAAGTTAAAATTTGATCATTAAAAGATTTGCTATCCTTCATTTTAGATCTAAGAAAGGGATGAAATTTTGTATCTCAAGGTTTAGAACTAGTTTCCATTCGCTTTAGCACTTCAAGGTTAAACTTTGCAATATTTTTCCAAGTGTTAAAAGTTATAAATTATTAGTTTATTTTTGAATCTAACCCACTAATTTGGCATTTTAAGCTAGCTGGTTTTGAGCAGGTCCATGGAAAAAGAGGGAGAGATGCTGCCGAATTTTTGAGTACTAAGCCATCCGGAGCACCCATACTCTATCTTACCTCCCCCCTCTTCATTCCTCTTCTTTCCGACATCAATTTTGAGCCCTTTTGACCCATTTTCAAGGGTTAAAAATTGCTTTGCTTTTCAAAGAAGTTTGATTGTAACAAATAATAAAAGAGCAAGTGGGATAACGGCTCCCATGGCCCTCTTCCCCCATTTGGGGGAAGTCTGTATTGCCCTTTGATGTGATTGGATTTTTCTTTCCTTCTTTCAGTTAAAAGTTTTAGATTAATTTTGCATTCATTATCTAGCTAGATTCTATTTCAAATATTATTTTAGAATATTTAGTTTTTGTTTTATATATTTGTAGATCTAACGCAGTCTTGACCTCCCAAGTAAGGCTTTGTCTTGAAAGAGATCCTTGACTGTAGTTTCCTTATATGCAAAACTGAGGTATTGCTTAGAATAAATCACAAGCACACAATCCGTCCTTAACAGGCTGTATAGATTAGTACATTTGTTATTTGTTACTCATTAAAATAGAACAAACATTTCACCGCTACCGTGTATGCTCTATCCCTCGTGGCTTAGTCTGACACTTGGGGATATCAAAAGCGGTATTGTGCATTCATTAATCCCTCACATCTAATTAATCAATTCACTTTAATAAAATTACAGCCCTCAAACATTACGGAAATCCGGGGTAACGAGCCTAAGAGGTAGTGGGCAAATTCTTCAGGGAAAGCGGTAGCAACTAGAAAGCGACCGTGGGGTCCTTTTAGGCTACATCCTTGTTGTTGTAGTGTTGAACACCCCCCCATGACTCCATCTAGCCCACATTTTCCCTTGTGGAGCCACTCTTCTCAGAATCCTGACATATTCCCAGTATCTCACGGTATATCGAGAATCCCCTTATCCCCTTAACTCACTCATAACTGCTTAAAAATCTAAAATCAACCAAGATACATTGCACAACATTATTTCTTTTTCACCAGCATTACTTTCGACTCCATTTTTTTTGGCACTGTTTATATTATCATTGCTTATCATTTGCTTTAAGTCATTATTGTTGTGAATGTTATTATCATGCTAGTGAATTATATGTTTTAATATTGCAGTACTTGGTGATTTTATCAAAACTCCTAACAAACACTTTGATCATTCAAACATTAACAAACAAGAGCCCTAGAAACTCTTTCTTAGGGACTACCCCCCTTGGCTCCGTTAGCAGTGGCCTAAACGGAGCAGTCTGGATCAGGTGGCCTAAGTTGTAGATGGATCTCATGTGGTTCAAGTTATAAGTTATTGTATATGTTGATGCTTCTCTGGGATTGAGATATCGGGATTTAGTATATGCATGTATCTTATTGCCCCTTGGCTCCGTTAGCAGTGGCCTAAACGGAGCAGTCTGGATCAGGTGGCCTAAGTTGTAGATGGATCTCATGTGGTTCAAGTTATAAGTTATTGTATATGTTGATGCTTCTCTGGGATTGAGATATCGGGATTTAGTATATGCATGTATCTTATTGAGACTTATGGCCAAGTTGAGATCTGAGATTTTCAGAGGATATTCTAAAAAATCTACACGTTAGAGATTTTTCTTTTTACAATTCATGAATCTAGTTGACCAAGCAAGGGGGCACATGTTTTTCCCAATAACTCCTTAGGAAAGGAAAATACAACATAAGTATGATATAACATGAGAATATATGATGAAGGGGGTCGCCTAGGGGTCTCGACTCTCAAGTCTCCCTAGGTGTACCAATACAATGTGATAATGATATAAATATAATATCAAATGATGCCAAGGTGAAGTGTGCTCCACATGGAGGATGTCCTCTAGGAGATGATATAACATGGTAATGACCCCCTCGCTATGATATATGAATGGAATGTGGTTTCTAGAGTTTCAACATATCATAACATCGAATCTCAAGTCATTTCCTTTCCCACACTAGCCAAATCGATTTTCTTAGAGTAGCCATGGTTACTTTTTAATGTAATTAAACGCTAATTCATGTTGAAGGATAAATATTCTCATAACTTAATTTCCTTTGCCTGGAACCAATATTTGAGTGCATAAATGAAGTCAGGGACTTCAAATCCATCAACGGTGACTACTAACACCCCATGGATCAATCTGAATAAACATTTGGGAGCTAGACCATCTCCAATAATAAAAATATGCCTCATAAAAAAAAATAATAAAAATAGCTATGAACTATCACCTATAACCATCAACTAAAGACTGGAATGATCTAATAAGCATCCATAGGTATCAAATACATCAACTCAAGCACCTGTAGCCAAATCCATCCTGGGACCTGTAGGTTAACCTGGTCAAACTGGGTTGACCAATTCAAAATAGTTAAATCGATGGCTAAACTGAGCTTTCAATGATCCTGCATGCATAAGGGGTGAATGATTCTCTCTTTCATATTAACAACCAACTAAAACATGAGTAATATAGCGATGTTGAACATCAATCAAATAACAGAAAAAACTTGTGTTAGAGTAGACACATGGTACTTATGAAGTCCTTTATATATGGTCACTTACAAATTTAACTAGAATGCTAGGATGGGTGAGGTGGATGAAACAAGGCTAGGCAAAGTGGAATTGACTTATTGACCCAGACTTTGTGATCTCTTGAAGAAAAGGGACACAAGGATCCATGTAGACATATGCAAGATAAATAACACTAGGGGATGGGGGTGTCTCACATATGGTTAAAGTGCTCAGAATGTTTTCCAATAGACTCTAACAAGTTTCCTTTAGCTCACATCCATGCCCTTTTGGGCTCTGTGAGGAATAATCATTACATAATATTAGCCAACAGTCATTTAGATTTTACATTTGTTCCACATCTGCTTTTATTTGGCCCTTTTTGTATCTTGAGCCTCTTACGATTTTACATGCACTAAAAAGCACAACTATTTGCAGCTTTCATCAGGGGTTCTTTCAATTGAATTTCAATAGCCTTTTGGCTTGCATTTCATTTAGATATAGCATAAGTCATACTAATGCATGTAATGATGAAAGGAAAAACTTGCTTTGAGTACAAATGGAAAACAATTCGGTGACACAGGTTACTTCAACAAACACACCCAATCCACAAGGCATCATACAAGCGGAAGGGGGTGAACGAGATCCATAACCAGACCGCACACTTCAGATTTGAGACACAAAAGAAACATGGAGTCTATCCAACATTGAGGTCTCAGTGGGGGAAATGTTTTAATCTCACAAGTCCAAGTCTAAGTCAAGGGTAAAGTATCAAAAATGAAAGCAATGGATGAATGAAGAAAATGAGAAGTGGTGTCAAGCATAGCATGGGTATAGTTAAGTCTACATAAGGTAGGCAATACTAGTGAGCATACACAACAAATATTAACATTCAAGACCATAAACCTACTCATAGTAACAAGCCTATAATATCAACCAAAACACAACATCACCATTGTACATCATCATGCCAAGTTGAATTTATTAATATGAGCAAGATAGACAAAGAATAACACCGGAATGCAACATATATACCTGCTCATCCATATACCTGTCTCTAACGATAACCATGAAGAACACCTTTGACTATATGGGGGAAAGGGAAATATACCAGTTGCCTACTTTGGTTACTCTGCTAAGTGGACAATGGCTAAACCAAAGTCATCTCAATGGGGTCATGCTAGGCTAAGTCCTGACAAGGGGTATAATTTCACTGCTCGTTAGGATCTAGCTAGCTTAAGAGAATACTCTACCACGAAGATCATTGACAAACTGCTCATCACTGTAAAGGACTGGCACTGAGTTGGGGAAAAATATGGTTTGCTGCATCATGGTAGTTCCAACTACTATATGTGTGATAACAAGTGGCAAGAGTGATCTATGTTCTAGAGATAAAGATGAACTTGCTCTCAGTCTTAGCTCTGGAGAACAAGGGGTATGGGGTTGTGTTTTAGGATGTGCAGGTACCCATATAGTTAGAGGGAGCTACCCGGGATGTAGTAGTGATGCTTGGTGGTAGATAGGGTAAGTTGTATAGGTTGTTGGGGTACAGTGTTGCTTGAGCTAGACAGGTTTTGATAAAGCTGACCAATCTAAGCGATTTACAGGCTTGAGTAGTTTGAACCGCCGCACAAAATCGAAAATGGTTGGATCCATACAGAATCAACCAGTTTCATACGAACCCG